>JAKSZP010001418.1:0-203243 GCA_022478985.1 Massospora cicadina | reverse complement strand
CGCCTGGCGTTGATTATCAAATTACGCTGTTTGAATCAAATTGAAATTACTAAAAGTGATAGTAGTTAGAAAAAAAATTAAGAGCCCGAATCCTGGATCTTTCTATTTTATTCACCTAATAAATCATCTATTTTAGCAGTTGTAACACGCTGATAAAATTGATAGTTGATTTACTAATTTTTAATTTAATAAAAATTATGTTTCCCAAAAATCATTATTTTTACCATGAAAAAATACAAAACACATCTCCTGATCCAATTTTTCGAAATTTACAAACCCGCGGGACCTAAGGCCATAAATTTTTGGTTCATCACCAAATTTTTTTCACATTTATGACCTATTGGCACTTGCTGGCAAAATCCCTCCAAAGCAATTAACTGTCATTCAAGTATCAGTGCCTCTGGCATTTGGGCTTGCCATTTGGGTGCTTTGGCCTCCTGACTGGCAGGCCAATCAAACTTAACTTACGGCTATCATGACACTTCCACTGGATAATAACACACAAAAGTGGATGTGCAGTCTTCTTTAAATTAGCAGAAAACTATGACATTTTAAGCTAGCCACATACTTTGGCTCTCTCCGCCTTTCTCTCTGAAACTGGTGATATGATTGTCTCCCTTGTTACCATGAACCTCACCCAATTTACCTTTTCTCTTATCCTCTGATGGGGAGAATATGTTCACTTCTTAACCTTACTTGGTCGCCTGATCAGGTAGAATTGACAAATGTCCTCTGGGAAAGCAAATAGCACAGCTTTCCAGTTATTAAGTGCCCATTCCTCTTCCTGGATCCTTCTCCAAATCCTGCTACTTTCTCACTCTCAGCTTCCAATAATGAAAATAAAGCATATCTCACGTTTCTCATTACCTTCAATTCTGGATCATATAAAATTACAATTCAGGCTTTCATGGACACAAAGGAGGGTGGCAATTCATGGACCTTAGAGCTGCACAATCACTGGATCTGACATATGCAATCTTCGTTTATAAATTCTACTTATGCGATCAATTTTCTTCAGTATCTGATCTACTATATCCTGTAATTATTGGTGAGTTGAGAGTCTCACAAGCAAGTGAGCATTAGTCTGAACCGTAATTCATTCTCTTTTACCAATAATAGCATAGTGAGGAATACCCTTAAATGATACCCTCACACCTGAGACCTTCCTAAGTTCAATCTTACATTCTTCTCCTCTTTCCACGAATCTTACACCAGTTTTCCTTGTTTTCTTTCCACATAAAATGATGTCTTTGATTAAAGCTTAGCTACGAGGCTCCTATTTCACTCTAAGTATAACTTGGCATTTCAATTGACAGTGCACCTAGTCAAGGTAACTTCCCTATATACCCATACCATGAGGAGGAGGATAAAGCCCTGAAAATATGGCTGGATGACATGTTTAAGAAGAGTTAAATAAACAAGAAGTCCTCCTTTTATGGCTTTCTAGTTATTTTTCCAGAAAAGCGATAGTTCCCTGCGGCACTGTGTTGCATATGGGAACGTGAACAATATAACAGGTACATACCCCTACTACCTACCTATGGAACAAATTTTTGCTCATGCTATTGCAAAGTCACAGGTGTTTTTTAAGCTTGACCTAGTGATGACTCAATTAATTGAGGGTCAAGAAAATGTATCAGTGGCTCACTGCCATCCATATAAAATAGTGCATTTTCCAGTTAGATAATGCCCTTTGGGTTAAAGAAAACACCATCAAGTTTTAGCGTTTCAATGATGATGTCATAGGTGATATTCATATTTCATGCGCTGTTTACCATATTAACGGAATACTAATCTATTTACACCTGTATGAGAACGCAAAGGATATGGAAGCAGAAATAGCTGCCCTCTACAGGGCTGCTCTTTGTGAAACCCTCCAAGTGTTAAATCTTCTGTAAAGAGGTACCTTCCAAGTAAACCTAGTTTTGAAGATATGGCTATATAGTTCTCCCTGCAGGCTAAAGGCTTTTAAAGTTATGGCTTGATATTACTACCCAAAGAAACTTAAAAGCTTTCATGTAGTAATATTGATCAAAAAGTTCTTCCCCTGCTTTTTCTCAACAGTGCCACCCCTCCATGAAATGACTTGTAATAATTCTCTCGTAAATAGACAAGAAAATGCCAGAAAGCATTTGAGTACATCAAAGAGGTCATCCTTTTAGATCTAGTTCTCATGAATGCAGACACATCCAGGTCCTTTATTTGTAGCTTGTGACACATCTACACTTGATTTATAGCAGTGCCTATTCAAGAACATGATGGATAGAGCATCCAGGTGCTTACTTTTCATGAAAGTTTTTATCCTCTAATCAAACCTGGGCGATCCATGACTAAGGATCTGGAAGTCGTTTCATTGGAACTAACTCAAAGAAATACCTCTTTCATGGAGCACAGAATGGGATTATAATACAGACCAATCATCAGTCTTTAATGTACTACAGAAACACTTATTAACTTTCCCACCACCAAGTCCGCAATTATTGCTACTTATTCAACTTTTTATCAAATAAGTTTGTCAAATCGTCTTTTGTCTTAATAGACATTCTGAATAGAAACAATTCCATGAATCCTTGCTTAAATACCTCCATAAACTCACAACTGTTGTTCATTACTCATAGATACTGGCTCTACCTCCTCACTTGGGTTCCTTTGCCATCCTGCCCTCTGATGCGCCTCTCATGGACAAGTTTTTACCACCCAGCTAACCTCTCTTTAATTATCAGGTTGCATGAAGTTCAGAAAACAAGTCCCAGAAGTACTCTCACTATTCCCTAAAAATATAGGGTAATCTTCTTCCAAGATATAGTTTGGGTCCTCCCTCTCTCTTAGATTGTGTGATTTAACTAAACATGGTCATTAAATAGTGGGTCACCCTAGGTCTAAGAAATTTAAGGAATTTACTAAATTAACTTCATATTTGGCCAGGATCCTCTAAGAAGATCCAGGCTTGGGATCTCTGGCGTGTAGTATGTTCCCACTCCAAATTAGGTAGATCTGGAAAAATGTTTCTTAAATTCATTGCAAAATGATGAGGGGCCCTGTACCTCAGTGTCTTTTAACTTTATTGTGTAGCTCCCTCTATCTAGGGTATTATGCAATTATGGTGGTCATCTATTGATTCAGAAAGTTTGCTCTCTTCATTATTTGCAATACAACGATCATTTTTAAGGAACTGATGCCTATTTTTGACCCCTGTATTCTCTATGTTTGGTCTTCACAGGGAGATAGTAAGCAACTGCGGACCCTAATTTACTGCCAGAATCTGGTTTACCCTTCTTGAACTTCTTTAGATTAAAACCTGACAGTAAACTGCTTATCACCCCCAATTATGATGGTCAAGACAAAAGGGTAAACCAAACCTAGAATCATCTTAACTGTTATGGCTCAGCAAGCCATGACACATGGCATTATATCTCCCCCTAGTGCAGTTTGCATATAACAACGCCCCACCCCATGCCTCCATAGTATCTTCCCCTTTGCCAATTTAAAATGCAAACCCTCTTTCCAGCTTGGCACTCACCTCACTTCCACAGTTAGCCAATGGAGGAAAGCTTGAACCATATATGCAAAACCCAAAATATTTTACGGTATCAACTGTCTAAAACAGTAGAAGACTGTAAGAAGTTTGCGATTATTAGCTCCACCCTAGCTAAGAACATAAAGAAGAATCCCTTGTCATGCTAAAAAAATATTACTTTAACATAAAAGTCCCTTCCATAAAGTTAGCATGAAAATACTCTGGCGCTTATAGAGTGCTAAAGGACTTAAAACGGCGTCTTAAGGAAAAAGAACCCCACCCACTGTAAAAACGTAATGTGAGCAATGTGTCCCATATTTTCTTTCAAAGGCCCCATGCTTACTTTCATGGATGAGGCCGTGAGCAGATCAGCTAACTAATACTTGACTGGTGGAATAAGTAGAATTCACCCCCAACCCGGTGGAGGTGCAGGCAACCAATCCACCATGGATGGGGATGTGTGTTTTCCTTTTATAGATTTTGGAGAACCAAGAAATTTTCCTCACCCGCAGAATGGCGTCATGATTTATAATATTCGCCTGGCAATTAAGTATATTACTTAATCAAGATGACGTTGCTCTATATCAGTATGAGAAATGACCCTTTTTAACCCTTGGTGAGCTAAAATAGTTTATAATGATCTGATGATGAAACAATGACTTGCATAATTAACTCAATGGGAATATTGGAGGCTCAAAGGTGAAAATGTTTTCAAAGTCTGAAGATCAACAAATTTGGAGAGTTACTCTAAACCACTCTGCAAGACGCATCACTCTGCGCCACCGCTTGAACCTCAAGTTAACTAGCATATTACCAGATTTTTCTATAAAACACTATTAGAAGAAGACAAACAACCCAAAACCCAGAGGTGGAGATGGATGAAAGGGCCCCTGGACATTCATATTCAGGGTTAAACACCATGAGAAGGAGCTCAAAAATATAAGGATTGGATCTAAATGATGAAGCCACAATAGCAAAAGTTAAACGCCATTGTAAATAGGGGATCCTCAAATTCCCCTATATCACAATGCAAATTCTTAACTTATTTCCAAATTATCATTCGTTTTATTCTGATTTATAATTTGAATTATAAAATAGTTCGCATTTTACATTCTTAAGAGACCTTTCCACAGAATACCAGTTTTATCTTCTTTAAAATCTCATTCATAGTGGATTAAGTGAACTAATCGCCAGTAGCCAGTCTGGGATTATCCAGTGAGCAGAATACAGTAATCAGTCTAAGATCTGATCTGATTGTACAGGACACTCTATATTGTTGATACTTCAGAGCCGAGCAGCCAAAGGAGATGCTGTATTGGCTGCTGTTGAGACCTGTGGGCCAATTTAAATAAACATATCAAATATTGCCACCAAAGAATTTGCCATTAAAGTGAACGGTATACTAAAGAGATTGATGCTAAAAAGGGTAGCATCAGAGAATAATTTTCTCTATAAGGATGATTGTGATCTTAGCAAATGTTCAATAGTGCCTAATCTGCACGGAATAGATCCCCTGAACAGTGAGTTGGCCTCATATATTAAGTGAACCAAGATTGGCGAGCTGACTGTGGTGCTCATTACAGGGGTGGCATCATCAGGCCCTAGTGAGATCATGAGAGTTCTCATGAGCAGTTTGACAATGAAGCAGACATGGAAGTATATATGGAGAGGATTCCTCTGAGCTCCTGGTGAGAGGGGAGGATACAATACGTTCAAGTCTCCATGCCCTAGAATTAGAAGTACATGGTCCTACAACGATCCTAAGTGCATCAAGGAAACCACAAGAAGAGCACAAATTGCTTAACTACCTATTGTGAGAGGACCATCACATAATATAGAACTGAAAAATACTCTGATGATTCTAGAGGAGAGAATTGTATTCTTCAAAAAAGAACAGCAAAAATTATCTGCGCTTTTATTATGAAAGAGCGCTTGGAACAGCTTGTCAGTATGATGTTTGCAATAGACAATGTTATAGACAAATTAAGACACAAATGCGTTCTGTACCTGAACCTACCTCTACTCAACCATTAACCCATTTGGAGCACCTATATACTTCACTCAACATGTTGTCCCATAAACGTTCATAACTGCTACACAACTGACTATTATGCACGCCGACTCTTATGAAGAAGATCCTAACTTTAAGTCGTAGTTTAAGACCATGTATAATACTAAAAAAACAATTGCTGGTTTCCTCCAGATTTATGAGAACAGCATGGATGGCGCTAGCAATCGCCTTAAGGCTCATCACGTAAAAAGGTGCATGAGTTGAAAGGCTCATGAGATCTTTAGCACGACCTATGACCTGGACTATTTTGGACTACAGTGAAGAGCATCCTACTTTCAGAGTTCTATAGTGAACAAAACGTCCAAAATATGAAGTAAGTGTTCCTCCTGATGAAAATGGGCATTAATGAATTGGATACAAAAAACACCCCATGCTAATATTATAAGGCTCAACCATTTTAAGCTACAGTAACCAAGGATTTTTCTTTTACAAAACCATTCTGCTGAGTTTGATGGAGAATCATCCTAACTTAGAGATTTATATGACTCTAGCAGTTAGGGGCGTGACGTCCCTAAAAGCACTTAAGGGAGCGTTATTTAATGTGCAAAAGATTTTGTAACTAAACAGAAGGCTATAGTAACATCCCCTTCAAAGAGTTAGCAAGCCATCTATGCCAAAATAAATAAGGATGACAAACCAAATAATAAGAGTTCTATACTAATTAAATGTGAACCCTTCCTCCACACGTGCTCAATAGTGGCTACGGCCCCTTCACACGTTCCCTCCCCCTCCCCACAAGTGGCGTTCCCGCTGGCAACAAGAGATAGCATCGCTTCTCTGGGGAGCCTCCCCTGGTACTAAGTTTTGTCTCGTCTGAGTCATATTCGGAAGTGTCCATCCCATGGTCGACCTTCCCCACAATAGAATTTAAAAAAAATTTAAATATACTAATTAAATGTTTTCTCGTCAAGAACTAATCTGCAATAAGTTCCGTCGACCTGGGCTCTTTTACCAATCTTGTCTGCTACTTGAAACGGAAAAGAAGGAGACACCACCTAAACAGGATGTCCCCAACACTGTAACTTGGTGGATCTCCACACTGATGGTAAAGACATTTACAAAGAAGACGATTTGGCTACTACAGGATACCATGTGTTAGAATACCTAGCGCAGTAGCTATGTCTACTATATTAAGAGTCCATGGAAGTGACAGATCTATGTTAAGCAATATCTACCTGCGCAAACAAATTCAGCCTAGCTGGATCATTAATTCAGTTAAAGAAAAAGAGCAGCTAGTTATGTCCCTTTAAGAACTTGGCGCCGGATGGTAAGGTTACTGGAAAAACTACAATGAGCGCTGCCACTCTCAGACAATTTGAAGAATCCACTGCAGATGTATTGACCAATGTAAACCATTTTGGCAAGAGCATAGCAAAAGTTGAATTAATCATCCAGAAGGTTCTCATCTTGGAAGTACTGGACACTGGAGCTCCAGTAAACATCATATCATATAAGCACATGATGAAGCTGATGTTTATGTATGATATTGATTATAATTTTAAATATTACACTGCATGACCAGACGTTACCCGCACTCTAGGAGCCTATTTAGCACTACGCTTAAACCTTGGCCGCATGGTCATAACGGCAACAGCAGTGGTTTTAGACAACGACCACTACAACTTCTAGATTGGGACATTGTTTCTCTTGGAGTTTAAAGAAAGAATGATCTACATCTAGCAATGTGAGCATCTTGAGCTGCCAACTTCTGCTGGCATTTAAGGACAGAGACTTCAAACCTCAAAAACATTGAACGTGCTTGGTAGATACATATCAATCTATCTACTTCATCCACTAGACCATGACTGAGAATGGTATGAAGCAGTTACCATTTACCGTTAATGTGGAAGAAGGGCTTCCGTTGAGCGCTAGAGAGACTATAGAGATTCACCAGAGGATAAAAATCAAATGAACTTGTCAATGGTGTGAAGATTTCGCCGGATACCATCTTTAAATTATACATCTGTGACAAAATTTGTGAGCAAAAACCTAGAATTTTACCAGGGTTCTATAGCACAAAATGCTCTGGAGAGGTAAGTATTCTCTTGTATATCCTCTCTACTCAAATTATCAAAATCAAAAAGGGACTAGTTGTTGCACTGGCCCGATTGACTAGTTTACCAAATTATATTCATATATGCAGTAGGGGATCTTGATGAGCTTGGGTTTGAGGATGTGACCCCTAAACAGCAGAAGGAGCTTGAAGAGCTGTTGGACGAGTCCAGCGACGTTTTCAGTACTGGATCTGACTACTATGGCCTATGTAAAAACGAGGTCCACAAAATGGATACCAGTTCTGGTGTACCATTCAAATTAAGTACTACCGCTGCTCAAAAGCAGACGATGCAGTTATCAATCAAGAGTTCAACTACTAGACGAGGCAGGTCTAATTAGACCATTAAAGAGTCCTTGGGCTTCTTCTTTGTTGCTTGTATGCAGAAAGGATGGAACCCATCAGGTAGTCATAGACTACCGCCGCTTGAATAAAATGACTAAAAAGGACTCATACCCAACCCCGTGCATCGATGATGCTCTTAAATTCCTGGGTGGCTCAGAAGGACTTTCCTATGATGGATCTGGACAGTGGCTACTGGCAGACGGAGCTCTCTCCAGAAGATCAGGAGAAATGCGCCCAGATTAGTAGACAAGGTTTGTTTTAGCCCACACAAATACCACCTGGGTTCTTCAACGCCCCTGCTACTTTAAAGCATGCGATGGATTGTATTTTCAGCAATATCAAGTTATCTATTATGTTGTTTTATCTCGATGACATCACCATCTTCAGCTGAACTTTCCAAGAGAATCTGCAGCACTTCTGGAAGATCTTTACACGGCTGCGTGCATTCAATATGAAACTGAAGTGAAGCAAATATACTTTATCAAGAAATAGTTAGAGTTCCTTGGGCATGTGATCAGCCCTAGTGAGATAAAGCCTTAATATGGGAAGGTGAAAGATAAGGAAACTAAAGCGCCACCAAGGAGCATGAGAGTTATCCAAGTGTTCCTCAGAATGGTGGGATAATACCAGCAGTTCATCCCTAATTCGTGGACTTGGCATCACCCCTTACATACCTGCTCACCAAGGAAAAAAGTTTTAGTGGGTCCTGGAACAGGAGCAGGCCTTCGCGGAGTTATAAGTAAGAATGGTAGAGGCGCCAATCTTTGCCTTTCATGACTTTAACAAGAATTATACCTGTATAATGATGCCAATGACATAGGACTTGCTGCAATCCTTGAACTAATGGATGAAAATTGGATGGATCACCCAATTAATACTGCTCAAAAGTGTTCAGCAAAGCAGAGAAGAACTATACAGTCACCAAGCGAAAGTGCTTGGCGGTGATCAGAGAAGTTACAAAAACTTCATACCTTACTTGGATGGGGTAAATTTTAAGGTAGTAACAGATCATGCATTGCTCCTCTGGTTGCAGAACATTAAGGATCCCAACGGGCGCATCGCCCACTTGTCTGTACTCCTCCAAAGCTATGATTTTAAATCATAAATTGAGCAGGAAACAAACATTTAAACACTGATGGCCTATTGTGGTTACTGGTGATCCACTTGCTGGCACTGGAGAGCAATTGAATTTACACCGTACTTTGGCCACCATAAGAGGCCTGGAAGGATGAAACAGAGAATGTTAAGAGCGTCCTGAGGAGATGTTCTAAAGAGACCTGCGTGTTGATGGAAATCTACAAAAGAAGATTTAAAATAAGTGGTATTCTATACTCAACACAAGGACTGCATGGAGTTGGTGATGGAGGCTCATAAGCACATGGGCCATAAAAAGTTATATAAAATTCTGGCATATTGAAAGAGAAGTTCTACTTTGAGTTTATATCCAATGAATTGAACCAAGCTTTGAAGTTGTGCATACCTTGTGCAAATTTCCGCTTGCCTGAGAAGTGATCCAAGTTTATGATGATCCCCCTACAGCGCCCTTCAGCAAAGTATCATTCGATGTTTAGAACCTCTGCCAACTGTCTACAGCGGATCAAAGTTTACCTTAGTAGCGATTGACTACTTCACCAAGTGGATTGAGACCTTCTTGGTCAAGTCATATACCGTTAAACTCCACCTCTTGTTTCCTGTACAATTTAGTCAAATTAAGTAATGTTTTCTCATTTTTTACCTACCAGACAATGAGAAAAAGTTTATCTCAGACATAGTGAGAAAGCTATGCACTTAGTGGTAGTGAAGCAGCAGTTCACTACCCCTACACTACATCCTCAAATGGAAGCATCAAGAAAGTCAATGGAACCTTGGGAGGGATTTTTAAGAGAATAACCCTCAATTAGAAATTGAAATGATATCAGTTGCTTTCCTTAGTGCTGTTGGCTTACCAGTTGAGCCACTCCCAAGTGATGGGATGTCCCCATTCATAGCCCTTGTCAGGCTACCAGGGAGGAATCATTGGCGGTGCAATCATCTGAAGGCAGGGCTTCGAAGTTAGCAGCCTTGGATGAGATGTTTTCCATTAATTTTAAGTAAAATAAAAAAAGAGTTCTGATGCGAAGTGTTTTATTTAGAATAATCAAGCACTATTTATAGTGCTTCAAAATGTAAGGATAGGAATAGGAATATTTAAGGGTAGTGTCATGGGACCTGAAGGAAAGTCCTGATACTAGGATATGTGTGAATCGATAAAGAGTGGATAGAGATTAGATAACTAATAGAAAATGTACATTTTCCCCAAATTCAGCATAATTTGGTCAAAGCCCCAAATTTGGTATTCTAGTTGAATTAAACTCCATTCTCAAATTATTGAGCCATCTTCAAATTATGCCCTTTGTATAATTATATCAATTTCCCCCCTGAACAAGGCTTTCTTTTAATCCAGGGAGAATTCTGACAACGCCCCCCAAGCCTTGTCCTAGGGGAGTAAATTGTGACCAGAGGGTTAAGGTAGACGGAGGACTCAAGTTTGGTGGTGTATGAAGCCTCATGCCTGATTTCCAACTTTGAGGCCTTCAACTCCGCCTCCATCTGTGCTATCCATTTACACATCTCCTGCACCATCTTGGACAGGTGGGCTTCGGTCTCCTCAAACTTCCAATTCATTTTTTTTGCCATTAAAACCTGGCATCTTGTGATCACCTTATCAGCCAGAAGATCTAGGTAAGGCCTGGAGAAAAGATCATTGACAGTGGGTAGTGTGGTCGAGCGACCTCACAAGCTTGGAAGGTGACCAAGCGATGGTAGGGTGTGGCCCCTGCAGGTTCCAATAGGGAGGCCTCTTTGAGTGACGCTGAGTCACCATCTTGGGATTGGTGCGAGCAAATCCCACTTGCAACTGAAAGTGAACCATGTGACAAGGTTTGAGATGGAAATGCAAAGGGGGCCAGAAGGTTGGCATCAGTAGAGGAGGTGATGTCAGTCAGTTTCTTGGGCTTTACATCTTCAGGACTCTCATCTTCATTGAGATTGGCGTTATCCCAAATTGGAGAGTTGAACCGGGTAATCTAAATTATTTATTATATTTGGCCCAATCTCAGGAGGGGCACCATTAAAATTGGGAAGCGGTAGTGTTTCTGGAAAGGAGCCATTGAGCCTCACTTTTTCTTGACTCTTGTCTTCATTGGGATCGGCGCTATCCCAATTGAAGAGTTGAACCGGGTAATCTAATTTATTTATTATATTTGGCCCAATCTTGGGAGGGGCGCCATCTAAACTGGGAAGTGATAGCATTGCCAGAAAGGAGCCATCAAGATTCGCTTTTTTCTTAACTCTGGATTTTTTGGGATCAGCGCTATCCCAATCTGAGAGTTGAACTGGGCATTCTAGATTTTTTGGTTTCAGTAGTTTGAGGCCCAATCTTGGGAAGGGCGCCATCAAAGTCAGAAAGCGATAAGATTGTTGGAAAGGAGTTATCAAGCTTCATTTTTTCAGTACTCACGTTTTTGTAGGGATCAGTGCTATCCCCATCTGAGAGCTGAACCAGTTAATCTGAAATACTTTTTTTTTAATATCTGTTCTAATTTTTGGAGGGGCTCCATTAAAGTCAGAAAGCGGTAGCATAGCAGGAAAAGAGTCATCAAGCTTATTCCAATGGTGCTAAGGTAAGTCCTGGGTATTTTGCCTGGCGTTTGAATCACATTGATACACCAATTGCTTTTGGGTATTCCCAAAAATTACTGCAGCTTGCTGCCTTCATTGAATTTGGAAGCTAGTTCTCAACTTGTTGGCTCAACCTGATTTGTCCAACTACTCAGATGATGCTCATCCATATTAAGGTTTGGTAATTTTACTTCCAACACTCAATAAAATTTATTCTGATTTCTTCTACTAAATCAGAGTGGGTAATGACTTCATTGTGGAGAATTGGGTATTGGTCGCCTAAATAAATATTATTGTTAGTATTTAAATCATTTTTTGTTTTTTATTCTGAGCATTCAAATTTGTTTGATCTTCGCTCTTTGATTGGAGTATAAGCATCAATTTGGTCAGTTTCTTTTTATAATGCTTCACTTTAGTGAGAAATCTAAAGAGTTTCTCATCATAATTGGAAACCAATACTATAGGCCAGTAGTCATTTCTCTGTTTGATATTTTCCCAAGCATCTCTTCAGTCATTGTCCCATTCTTCCTTACTATATTTTACTTCCTGCATATAAAAAATTATTGCCTTTTTCAATCTCTTCACTTTATATTGTTGACTATTGTTGGAGCTATAGTTCCTTGGACTAGCGCCAGAGTTTGCGGTGGCTTGAAGCTGGAAAAATTGGAAAAGAGCACTGAAGAGGAAACGGAAAAAATTAGTTAGTTTACCAAACAATTTATTAAATAAAATGCTTTGATATTTATAGGGTGCATTAGGACTCAGTGCCTTCAGGATCCTTGAAGCCTCACTGATCAGGATCTTTACTGATCTTCCAGAATAGCCTCCTTGAGGGCGTATTAAATAGGTAGCATCGCTCACCTGATTGAAAGGGTGGAAAGGCCGCTCCACGTGACTCAGGATTAGTTGAGGATGATCTTGAAAAAGTTTTTTCTTAGTTAGGTTTGACGACCGATTCAGTATGGCCAGATTCAGGAGACGGGAATTTGATACAATTTTTATCTCAAATCCCAACAAGGCCCCCTTCAAGATCCTGTCAGAGGTGGGTGTACGGCTGGAGGAATGACCATGCACTCAGTTTACAACAGTCCCCTGATTGATGTCAGCAATGGAGTATTCAGACTTCACTTTGTGTATAACTTTGTAGGGTCCAGACCACAGTACGTTGAGCTTGTTCTGTCAGCCTCCAGGTCGATGATGATAAAAGAGAATAAGGTCACCTAGTTGATATTCTGGTAAGGAGGGTCATCCAAGATTTGATCGGGATGTCTCTCTTCCAGTGGTGGTAACAATGCCTTGAGTGGCTTGAGCTTGTAGCTGGACAATTTCATCAGCTAGAGCCCTCATATCTAAATTGGCATTCTTGGGCGTGGAGGGTATGAGCAGGGTCTGGATGCTACTGGGTAGCTGAGCGGCCCGCCCATACAGGGCTTCAAAGGGGGACATATTGATGACTTGGTGATAGCTTACTCGGTAGGCAAGTAAGGCGCTGGGTAGGTAATGGTTCCAATGAGCAGGATCCGAGGCAGCTAATTTTTGAAGAATAGAAATAAGAGTTGCATTAGCCCATTCAACCGCCCCATTAGTAGAGGGGTGGTAAGGTGTAGCTAAACTCTGGGTGGTTCCAAATAGCGAAGTTAGCTCCTGTACTACCTGGGATGTGAAGTTCAAACCATTGTCCGAGAGCAAGGTCTAGGGGCACCTGTGCTGGGTGAAAATGGAGCAAACAAGGAACAAGGCGGTAGCCTTAGCCATGGCTGCAGGGACTGAGATCGCCTCGACCCACTTAGTTAGATGGTCTATGGCAAAAATAGTATACTTGTGACCATGTAGACCAGTGGGGAGGGGACCCACCACGCTGATACTAACAACATTGAAGGGTTTGGTCAGCGCAACAATGGAGTGCTGATATTGAGGGTTGGCCCGGTCTTGGGATCAGCAGGTCATATAGGTTTCTAGAACCTCTTGGATGATTTTGACCATTCAGTCCCAGTAGCAGCGTGACTCAGCCACTCATGGGTCTTCTTGACCGCACCATGCCCAACAGTAGTGTGGCCTTCCAGGATGACGTCAGTACGAGAGGAGGGTTGGATGTAGGGCTGCCACTTCTTGTTGACTTTCTTGTAGAGTAACCCATCCTTGATCTGGGTGTCTTGAGTCATCCGGTGGAGTTTGGCTTGGACCTGGGGGATTCCAGTTCCCATCGTTTGGGCTGTCCTATCAAGTCATAGAGCCGATCCTCCTCCAGGGTCAGGACTGCTGATACCGGCATCCTGGAGAGTCTGTCAGCAATTTGGTGAATAGCGCTGGCGCGGTGGATGATGGTGAAGTCGTAGCTTTGTAGTCGTAGGGCCCACCTGGCCAACCGTCCATCCAGGTCTTTCATTTGTTGCAGCCATTGAAGGGAAGAATGGTTGGTAATAATAGTAAAATGGGTACCATAGAGGTAGGGCTGGAAATGCTTGTTGGCTAAGAGAACTGCTAGGCATTCCCTCTCGGTGACACTGTTGTTCCACTCAGCCTTGCTTAGGGTCTTGCTAAAATAAGCTTTGGATGATCAACCTGGTTCTCATTATGCTGATCCAGGATAGCCCTGACAGCGACGTCTCTAGCATCTGTGAACAGCAAGAAAGGCTTATTGAAATGGGGATGAACTATAACAGGTTAAGTACATAAGGCCATACGTAAAGCGTTGAAGTCCTGTTTCTGCTCAGGTCGCCATTCAAACGGCACATTTTTTTGTAGAAGGTAGAACAATGGCTTGGTGAGGTCGGCAAACTGTGGGATGAATTGATGGTAATAGCCCACCATACCTAAAAAGACTTGAATATCTCATAGGCTTTGGGGGTGCAACATTTTTTCTATGGCGTCAACCTTGTTGGGGATAGGTTGGATGCCATGCTTGGAGACCTTATGGCCTAGAAACTCTAGCTCAGGCTTAAAAAGGAGCACCTTGAGAGCTTGAGCTTGATGGAGGCCTTCTGTAGATGCTCAAAGACTTCCTTAAGATGTTTGACATGTCTGTTAAAAGTTTGCAAAAAAATGGTGATGTCATCCAGGTAGACCAGGACACAGGAGAGCTTCAGGCCCCCAAGGATCCCATCCATGGCGCGCTGGAACGTGGCCAGGGCGTTGCAGAGGCCTTGGGGCATCCGGGTGGGCTCTAACAGCCCTTCATGGGTGATTAGAGCACACTTGGCTTGGTCTTCAGGAGCAAGATTGACCTGCCAATACTCGCTGGCAAGGTCCATGGCTGAGAAGTACTGGGAACCTGCAAGAAGACGGAGAGAATCGTCAATCTGGGGCAGAGGATAACTATCCTTCTTGGTGATGGAGTTGAGTCATCGATAATCCATCACCACCCGGTTCTTGCCATCCTTCTTTTGGACCAGCAAAAGAGGGGAAGACTAAGGACTATGTGAAGGGACCAAGAGCCCCGTGTCAAGCAGCTGTTTGAGTTCTACCATGACCTGGGCCTCTTCGACCTTGCTTTTGGTAAGGCTGGGACCAAAAAGGGGGTCGTCTTCAGTTTCTACATGGTTAAGGACTCCATTCATCCTTCCAAAGTCGTAGGTCGAAGTGGAGAATAGATCCAAGTATTCCTCCAGGAGCTCCTGAACTTTAAGTCGCTGTTCATCAGAGAGGTCCTTTCCTATGTTAGCGTCAACAAAATTAACCGAGGGGGGTGACTCCAAGCTGAAGTCCCTTAAGTCCCCAAAGCTTCAGACGTCAGCAACAGCCCCATTGGTAACAGGCGGATGTAAGCGGCGGGTTGGTTAGGACCTATAACTTTTGGTTTGTCAGTCAGGTTGGCTAGCAACACTGATATCAATCCAGCATACGCTGGATCAAGGATTCTGGGGCAGGTCAGCACTTCCTTGGGAGATGGGTTATCCAGACCTCAGACCTCCAGTAAATACCCCGAGGGAATGTTGATGTGGACCTGGGTATTGACAACGACCTGGGATTTTGGGGGCACGGTAGTCACCTGGGGCAAGTAAACTGGCATCCTCTCTGATCCATCCACAGCAGGAGGGGGTAACCGGACTTGAGAGCCCCAGATGTGGAACTCAAACTGATTGATTTGTCCTTTGGTCTCCAGTAGGCAGGCTCAGGCCTTGACATCAGCCCTAAAATCATGGGCAGTCCTAAAACCAGAGGGACTCGATGTTTTAAAAGGGAGAGAAAACCACCATCATAGTGGACAACAGCCAAATAGTCTCAAAGAAACTGGGTCCCGAGGAGCAGATCATAGCTAGTGTTGTCCAGAGCTATGGCGGTTGTATACAAAGCGAGATTTCCAAACCAAATCAGTAGAGAGGAATAGGCCCCTATGGATCAGGTGCACTGGGGGCCAGCTGTGCCATACTCCATGTAGTGCAGCATATTGGGGGAGACCTTGATGCATTTCATCAGCTTGGAAGAGATAACGTTCATGGGGGAGCCACTATCAACTATGGCATAAACCAGAATCTTGTGGACCCGTATGGCGACTTGGGTGACCAAACTTCCAAACTGAGGTGGAAATGTAAGGAACATGGGAGAATCATCAGAAAAAGAGTAAGCAGTATCAATGTCTTTATTGTCATTAGATACCGCAGCTACTTCCTCGGGGTTAATGGCTTCTGGTTTGTGTGAAGGGGTTACTTGAGGATGGACAGGGGTGTCAGCATGGAGCGCCTCGTCCTTCATGCTGACTGCCCTTTTCCCGCCTCCTAAGCTAGACATTAACAACAAGTCTTAGCGCTATGACTAAAGCCATTGCAATAGGTGCACTGAGGATGGGGGTTTTTCTGGTTCTCAACTACATGGACCCTAGGGCAGTTAGAGGGGCCAGTGGACGCAGCTTTAGAGTGCAGGATCGTGGCAGGGATCTCGTTGAGGGCCTCCTTTATCTCCCTTATACAAGTGAACCCATTCTTTTGCCCAATCATGTGCATCTGGACCTCAGGATAGGACCCCAGGGCAGAGATGACTGCGGTGATGGCGTCATCCATAGTGATATGGTTTTTCATAACCAAAGGTTGTGCCTGAGCGTAGAACCAGTTGGCAAACTCCATAGGGTTCTCTCCTTTGTTAAGTCAAATGCTCATGAATTCTTGCTTCTGGCTGGCCAAGGTTCATATACTGCTGAACCCTTGGATCTGGGAAGTACGGACCTGTTCCCAGGTGTTACACTCCTTCAGATGGGGAGTCATGATTTCCCAGGCGGTGTTGTCTAGGCAGGAGTGGATGTGCTTCACCTTTTGTTGATTGGTGACCTCCTCCATGGAACTCTCGTAGGCATACAAAAAGGAGGCGATACTCTCCCATCTGGGGGTGAACCTTTCCTTGAAGCTAGGTTTAAAGTTAGCGACAATTGGAGTGGAAAGGGTGTTAACGCCTAGTATGGGTGTTGGCTCCAAGATCTCCATTTCTGCATATTCTCAAGGAACCCGCTGATCTAACTGCCTCCGCAAGCCTTCTAAGTCTTCTTGGATGTATTCCCAATTTTTGACTGAGGGTGGAAATGGACGCCTTGCTGGCAACCCACTCCTTTGAGGATTGAATCTCAGCATTCTGTTGTTGGACTGGTTTTTGATGGTGGCCAACTGGGTTTCAAATCCATGACACGTTGTTTCAAGCTGGGAGATGTGAGCATCAGTAAGCCTCGTGAAATCGATGAGGTTATCCATCTCATCTGACAGCGCTTCGATGAAGACCCTGTGGTTGAGGGGGACACCATCCAATCAGAGCTTGCACCCCAATGTCACCTTTTGGATATGGTCCCCCAGGGCAGCCAGGGCAGTTATTATATCCCTTCGCCAGGGGTCTTTGGGTTTGCCCAAGGTTGGGGGGCCTGAAGGCCCTTGAGGCCCACGAAGTCCCTCAGGTCCAGCTGGCCCTTGATGCCCTTCAGGACCTTCTGGCCCAGCATCCATGGGGGATAGTCATGAGAGGCCAGCTCTCAGTAGCGCTGCTGTAGGGACCATAGCAGTTCTTCGACTTGTTGTAAATTCTGGGTCCATGTCACTTCAAACAGCTGGGCATTTTGGCAAAACTGCTCCTTGAGGTAGCCGGAGATGCCACTATCTAAAACCATAATTTGATCGCGGATTTCATTGATTAATTGTCAGTTATCAAGTATAGCTTCACAATTGTCATGCATGAAGGAGGAGGCAGCATCATAGAAGTTGATAATATAGGAATGTAAATTTTGGGTGAGCCCTAGGTGCCAGGAGACCTCCTGACGGTGTAATCCTACTAACTGGAGGAGGTGATGAATTGCAGGATGGACGAAGTTATAAAGGTAGCGATCAGGCCCCAAGGTAAGCTCCCCAGCAGGTAATATGGCTGAGGCGTAGAGGTCTCGCATTGTGGATGTTACAGCGGAGGCGCGGGAGCAGCTGGAGCGGGCGCCCTCAGTGTAGATGCCATGGACTAATTGTTAAATGACATCATTGGTATGTTCAAACTGAAGTTGATATTGGCTCCCATCTAGGGAGGGCAGCAAGAGTTGGAAGGCGTCATGGAACTCTAGCCTTTCCAGCTGCAAGGGTGGCGTTGCATACCGTGAATTACTATCCCATTGAGTAACGCTCCTTGATTGACCAGTCATTTGGTTGTCAGGGCTGCTATTGGTTTCCATTTTTTGTGATAGACGTTTTCACTTAGGTCAGCTCGGAGCCCCCTGTAGTGAGCACCACTTCTGTCAGCGCTACAGTTCCTTGGACTGGCGCTGGAGTTCGCGGTGGCTCAAAGCTGGAAAAATGGAAAAGAGCACCAAAGAGGAAATGGAAAAGATGAGTTAGTTTACTGAATAAATTAATAGATTAAAATGCTTTGATATTTATAGGGTGCATTAGGACTCAGTGCCTTCAGGATCTTTGGAGCCTCATCTGATCAGGATCTTTACTGATCTTCCAGAATGGCCTCCTTGAGGGCGTCCTCATGGGTAGCATCGCTCACCTGACTGAAAGGGTGGAAAGGCCGCTCCACGTGACTCAGGAATAGGTGAGGATAATCCTGAAAGAGTTTTTCTTGGTTAGGTTTGATGACCGATTTGGCATGGCCAGATTTGGAAGATGGGAATTTGATACAATTTTTATCTCAAATCCTGACAACTATATTGCTCTTTGACATCTGTTTCAATTATTTCAGACATATACAATAAATCTAGTAAGGACTTGAGTTGGCCTGGTGTTTTGAACCGGATAGGACCTTCTTCTCTAGGACATGCAAAGCTCTTCTTGATAAAATCACTTCCCACAGTTATTACATCTTGGCCATTCCAGTGTAGGTATGCCAAAAGATTGGGGTCCAGAGTACCTACTGAGGATTGAAAAATCTTATCATCCAAGTTTGAGGCTATATCCTCATGGTGCAACTTGGAAGCGACCTGGAAGGGAGCACCGTTTTGTCAAGCCACCAGGGAGGAATCATTGGCGGCACAATCATCTGAAGGCAGGGCTTCGAAGTTAGCAGCCTTGGACGAGATGTTTTCCACAAAAGTTAAGTAAAATAAAATAAGAGTTTTGATGAGAAGTACTTTATTTAGAATAATCAAGCACTATTTATAGTGCTTCAAAATAAGGATAGGAATAGGGATATTTAAGGGTAGTGTCATGGGACCTGTAGTATAATCTTGATACTAGGATATGTGGGAATAGATAAAGAGTGGATAGAGATTGGATAACGAACAGGAAATGTACAATTTACCCAAATTCCGTATTCTAGTTGAATCAAACTCCATTCTAAAATTATTGGTCCATATGCAAAATGTGCCTTTGTATAATTATATCAATTTTCCCCCTGGACAAGGCTTTCTCCTAATCCAGGGAGAATCCTGACAGCCCTTATGGGTGAGAGGTAGCTTTGCTAACCCTCCAGACACCGATCATCACAGTGGACCAGAAATCCCTGCCATCTATAAGCTATCAGAAGGAATTAGCTGACGAACTTATCAAAAATGAATTAGAAACTTTAAACAACATTGAAGCAACTATCCTAAAATTGACTGGAGATCCAAAGATGAACTAGGCTTTAGGAGTTTAGCCTAGGGGACAATATTTTGTACTATAATCTGAGGGAACACAGATAGAAAAGCTGCAGGCCATTTAAATTGGGCATGTTACTGTCTTACCTAAGAGAGGAGCTTAATACTCCATCCAGGGTAATGGTACTAACATTGTGTTTTATAGAATACATGCCCAGCACCTTAGGTCATTCCCTAGTCACTTCTTGGGAGTGGAATTGTCACAGATGAGGCTGCGAGTGGATCAGTGGATTATTACTTTACCAATGGAATGAGTAGATTTCACCCCAAACTGGTGGAGGTGCAGGCAACCAACATGTATGGAGATGGGTGAGGCCTTTTATAGATTTGGACGAACCAAACAATTTTCCTCACTAGCAGATTGGTGTCATGAGAAATAATTTTCGCCCTAATGATTAATTGGATTTTCTTAGTGAAGATGATGTTGCCCAAGATTAGTATAAAAACTAACCACCTTCATACCCAAGTGAGCCAAAATAATATGAAATATGCTGATGACAAAATGATGGCTTGACCAATCTAACTTGACTGTTCATATCAGGCACAGCTTGATCCGCACTTTGACCTGGTTGGCGAAGGCTCAGATTCTGCCATGAATTTTATCAACTCATATAAGTTAGGATTGAGGAGGAGCGTATCATGAATTGAGTGGGGTAAAATTCCAGAATTTGGGAATAAAGGCTGATCCAGTGGAATGTGATACTGGCATCCCAAATTATCTAAACAATGATCAAGTGGTACATTGAGCCTTTGCAAATGATGATCTAGTTGTCACTTAAAAGCTTATATTAAAGGAGCTTTATTTTTGATTTTACAGTGCTATATAAAAGGAAAGGCATTAACTGAGTAATTAGTTCATTTTCTAAGAAATCCAACAGCAATTAATAAAAATATTTGCTAGCTAATTTATATTTTTATTATTCTGACCATATATATTCAAGAAAACCCATATCTGGAGGATGAGCTCACCAAGTGAGCTAGGTTAAGCATTGGCCTCTTTCTCAATGCTGTCCTGGAGCCATACCCTGATATTGGCGTGCAGAGTTGCTGGGACCATGGTTCAAGAGTATATTATAAATTCCAGACATGGCGTGCGGGTTCAGGGATGGATCTCTGACGATTTGTTTGTTATGTGGTCAGTGACCTGGCTAGTGCAACCAAATTCATTTGTAGCATACTGGCACAAACCCGCCTGTTACATTATTAAAAACTTAAATAAATTATTTCTGTCTTGTGATTCCCTGAGAGGAGTAATGATCTCAGTCAGAAGGAATGGTATTAACATTTATTGACCATGGTGATGGTAGGATTCTCGTTGGCTTTTTAATGTGTAAGGTGGGGTGGTTAGGTGGTTCTACAACGAAAAAAGCATCAGAAAGCCCGGTAACACCCAAATCCAACAGCGGTCAAGTAGCCCTGTCCATGGAGGCATTGGACAAAATTCATCAGGTGATAGAGTGGATCTGTTTTCAGGCGCATCTGTAACAGGCGACAGGGGAGGCCCCTTTCTCACTCCAGATAGCACTAATCGTTGATGTGTTACCATTGGACTTGGCAGGATGAGTACGGGAGCAGATCGAGGATTAAGGCCGCCTCCCAAGTTCCATGGATGAGTGTGTGGATTTGATTGACTGTGCGGCCTGCCTGGATGAGATGAAAATGAAGCATGATCGCGCTCCTGATGGTTAGCCAAGGGCATGGCTCAGTGAGGATTATGCACAGATTTTCCATTCATTGGCAAAGCGGCCTGGGTGGTGGACTCATAATCATTGCAAATGTTCTGTCAAGGGTTAGAAGTAGATTTACTGGTGGCTATGGCAACACAAAAGTTCAGGGGATTCTGGAAGAGGAGGTAATATTAGCCCTGCATGTTGAGAAGCAATTGGCGTTGGCACAAGATTGGCGCAAAGGCTTCACATCAACAGAAAAGGATCAATCTCTGGAGGGAAGTCAGCCCAGTCAGGGGCTGGCGGGAAGTCCCATGTAATCTCTGAAAATTTACAAGGGGAGCCCAACAAGGGACTGTTGACTAATCCAGTAAAGCGGTGGTCCATGCATGAGAAGGAGAATGTGCTCAAGTATTCGTTGCCTGCAAATTTGCAATTTAAGAATCTAAAATGAAAATTAAACTGACTCTTTGCTTTATGCTCATTTATTTATCACAGTTGAGTTGTAAACGCATGGTGAAACTGAAGAGGTGATGGCCCCAGTGGATACAGGGGTGGAGGGAAACTATGTTTTTCTTATGTTACCTAAGAAATTGAAGTTGAAATTTCAGGAGGGGCCGGAGGTTGTGTTTGCGGATGTGTTGTAGAGGGCCTACTCCTGGGGGAGAAAGCCCCTCAATAGGAGTATGGTAGAGTCTGTTCAGGTTCAAGGAGTGGTTTTGTTTGATAAAGAATTTTTATTCAGTGGTGTTAAGGATGCAGTGGTGGCATTGGTTCTGACCCCAGATTGACTTGCCTTTCCATGCAGTTACCTTGAATTTGAGTGGGGAGCCTCTGATAAAATGGAGGTTGATAGTTGGGGAGCATAAGTTGGATGAATTAAGAGCGTGGGAGTTGTTCAGGTTGATAGATTGCAAGCGAGAATTGCAAATTTATGGTATTTTGTTCCAAAAAAATTTACCATTTTCCAACTGGCACATTTGTGTTTTCTTTCTGATTCAAGGAAGGGTCCAAACTTTCTTGCTGATGTCCAGTCACCCGCTAAATTGATGAGATAAAGCAGTTTTGGAGGAGCATGTAAGTTCAATATTTCGTGACGGGTTGATTGAGCTATCAAACTCCACCATTGTGTTGCCAATACTACTGGTACTGAAAGCATGCGGTGAATTATGACCATGTCTGTATATTTTTTGACTCAAAACACTTATTGAGCAAGATCATTATATTATGCCCTTGATTGATGATATTCTCCCAATGGTCACGGGCTGTACCAGTTTCATGAAGTTGGATCTTGTGGACACGTTTAATCAAGTACCCATGAGACTGGAACATCAAGATTATATAACATTCAAATGCCACTTAGGGATGTTTTAGTATTGGGTAATGTCGTTTGGGCTATGGAATACCCCATCAGTGTTCCAGAATATGATTGATTGAGTGCTGAGTATGATGATCTTTATTGTTGTACTGTGTTTATAGATGACATCCTCTTGTTTTCCTGTTCCTAAGAAGAGCATGTATGCGATGTGTGAGATGTGCTGAAAGAACTTGCCAAGGTGCTACTGGAGTTGAAACCATCAAAGTGAAAGATCCAACCAAAGCTCAATGACTTTTTTGGGCAATCTCATGTTTAATAATGGACTTGGTTATTCCCTGACAAATTGTGGGTGGTTTGAGTATGGAAGGCACTGACGGACTGAATGAGTGTATAAATTTTTTGAGGATGATGAATTTTCTCCGGAGGTTTGTGAGAATTTTGTCGCAGATGGCTCTACAACTTATTTATAGATGCAAGATACTTCATTTTTATAAAATTAAGTTTTGGAAGCCATTTACTCTTTTCAGATGATAGCTCGTTTTAGCTCCTTTGTTTAATTGCACCAGTCCCTTGTATAGAATTGTCTAAATTTTTGATATTAAACTGTATTAGTCAGTAGTTATTATGAGGACTTTCATTCTAGTTGAGCTTTTAATACCCAAGAGGGTTATTAGGTCTAACGCAAAAATAGGCTTTTCTTATACTTAAATGGCCTTATAGAGTATTGATAGGGACTACTTACCTTTTCTAAATAATATAATCTAGGATAAGATTCAGAGGCACTTCTCTATTCTAATAGAACTTAACCTAGAATTTAAGTTCAGCGGTTCTTCTTACTCATTGTCACTCAGAGTCCTTAGAGATAAAAATAAGATAGAGAAAGGTTTTTTATCCTTCCAAAGCTCAAGCCTCAAAAATATAAAAATCTAAATTATAAAAGTAATTGAGCTATTCTTATCTACTTGATATAAAAAAACAATAGAATTTATAAAGGAATTCAGTGCCCAATCTTCTGTTGGCACCCCAATTGAAAAATGCGGTCATCACCAATGATTTTTCCCCTCTAGGGTCCCACAAGATAAATATCTCCCTCATAAGTCTTAAGTGGATCCTCCCACCAACCTCAATACAACCTCTTATGGGTTAAAGCAAGTTTGTCTCAACACCTTCGCTCAACCCTCATAAAGTTCTTATTAGATAACAACTTGTTTAGGTAATGGGAATCTTACCCATAAAAGCAGGCTCTGATCCCTAAAAGGTTAACTTACAAGTTGCTTTATCACAGGTTGCATCACTTGCTCAGCTAAACATAAACTCCTCAGTTGATTGGTGACTAAAGATGATCGAATCCTAAAAGTTAATTAAGTTATCAATGATAGAATTGACAACCTAATCACTTGTTTATTATCAGGGATCACCCCTGACGAAACATTAACAATCTGGTAGATTAAAACACCAGCAAATTTTTAAATAAACATCCAGGATAATACTCTGAACAAGTTATTGTATACAATTGATAGCTCTACATCCATTATTGGGATGAATCCCCTAGTGGACAAGCAGATGTATTGGAATCAATCAAGTTGGGTAATGTAGGAATATCAAAATACTAACACATTCCCCCGCTTTCACCAGATTATCCATTGATGAAGTTTTCCAGAAGCATAAGCTTCTTTTTTTCTGACTGAGTCCGCCAGCATGTTTTGATTGAAGCTCCCTTGTTCCAAATCCTTTCCTTGATCAATGAGTCTCTTGGCAATTTTTCTTCTTAGTACATTCCCATTCCATTTTATCCTTGCTGCTACCTCCGCAGAGTGCGGTTCCCACAACCCACATGCTATGCCAGCCTAGTTCAGGTGTTCTTGCTGATAAAAATTCTGTAAAGCTTATTTTCACCCAGGCTGAGGTTTACAATACTTCTTCGTTTATAAACTTCTTGGGCAGCTTCTCCAATACCTTGGTCCCTGTATTTACCAGGCTGGGCTTCATTTCTAAAGGCCTTTTTTGGCAAATCCAGGCTCAACCTGTCTTGATTTTGCATATTGCTCATTAATTCCAGAGTTCGTGAAAACACACAGCAGACCCAGTCTCATCCCCAAGTTGTCCTACTGATAACTTAAGGGGACATTCCAGTTGCTCTTTGTTGACGAAACATAAAAATGGTATTTAATATATTTTTCATATTTATCTTTTGTATATTTTCATTATGATTTTTTTCTTATAGTATTTTATATGTACCATATGTTATTTTTTCTCTTTTTTGTAATTGGACTTAACCTATAAGTAGGTTCAGAGTTTAATCTTTTCATCTCCCCTACTCTGGTTCAGCAGTTCTTTTTTGAATTTAACCATTTATCATGCTTCAGAGGTCTGTTTTTAAAGACTTAATCTCATATTATGGTTTTGTGGTTCCCCCTCTTGGACTTGACCAACACCAGTACTTAACCTATTTTTAGTAGGTTTAGTGGTCTTTTGGGAACCTTGCAACCTATTATCCTCTAGATCCATTACTTGAGTTATCTAGTATGGACCTAGTTCACCATACAACCATCTGTGATGTTCTTAATTGTATAGGCATCAGTCACCAACTTTCCAATCACCTCAAATGGACTAACTATAAAGCATCCAGCTTATTTCTTCTTCTAAAACCATGGGTGTCGCAATAAACTACCCTATTTTCCACGTGGTACTCTTATATCTCTGTTTGGTCTTGACATACATCTTCTTTCCTTTAATCTTTTTCTTCAGGGTGATATCAAATGACTGCAATTGCAGTTTGATCAAATATTTGCCAATTGGTTCAGGTATTTATCAGTACTCATACCCAATGCTGGTTTCATGGAAGAATACAAACTTGGCACTAATGCTGCCCTTTGTCCATATAGTAATTTGAACGGCATTTCCCTGTCACCATATGATGACTTATATTGTATGTGAAGGTAACTAAACTTAGGTAATTTTCCCTGGCGGAAGTTTTCCACATCACCAATTTTGTCAGTGTCGCAGCTAGCGTTCCATTTACTCTTTCTACCATTCCTTTTGTTTCTAGCTAATAAGGATCAGATACCACTCCTTGGATTCCCATCAGTTCGTTAAGCCTTAGAAACACATAGGAGGTAAAATTTGTTCCATTGTCACTTGATAAACTTGTGTGCATCCATGCCAGTACACCACCTGGTCCATAATGAGTCTTGTCATGCTTGTAGCATCCACTTTTCTCATTTCTTTGGTTTCTACCCATCTAGTCAGATGGTCTATTACACTATGATGTATTTCTATCCTCATGTGCTGATAATCAGGGGTCCCATCACATCTATTGACACTGTGTGCCAGGTGAACCCAGGTTTTACTAGCCAAAATCCTGTTATATTCTTATGAGGCTTGTGGAGTTGGTATTTCACGCAACAGGACAAGTAGTTGGTGACATCATAATTGATCAATTTCCAGTAATAATACTGGCAAATATGGTTTATGGTTTTCCTTAGGCCACTACGTACACTGATTTTATTTGTGGCTTTGATAATTTCTGCTCATTCTGACGTCTTTGGGAATAAAAATCAATTTACTGTCAATCATTTTGTATAATTGTCCATTTTTCATCTTGGTGTTTAACATCACTTTCTTTAGTGCACCTTAAATTTCTTGTGGCTCAATCTTATTATTACTTTTAATATTGCTTTGGAATAACTCATCTGCTTAAATAAACAATTTGGACCGCAGGCAACCTTGATAGTCCATCAGCAATTTGATGTGCTGCTCCATCCTGGTGTATTGTCCCAAAAATTATAGGCTTTTAGTTTTAAAACACATTGGGTCAGTTGACACTCTGTTTCCTTCAGATAATGGAACTAGCATAAAGACGAATGGTCAGTCACCACTTTAAAGTGTGTTCCATAGATATGCGATCAGAATTTCTTGCATGCATATATCACTTCAAGGCATTCGCGCTCCATTACAGTAAAACTTCACTTTCAGTGGTGTTAGTGTTCTGCTCACATAGACCACTGGATGTTCTTTCCCGTCATCATCCAGTTGACTTAAATGGAAACAATCGCCATTAACAAAGCTTTAGTTTGGATGATTTATTCTTGATCAAAATTGGGTATTTTAAGACAGGAATGATCATCAAATATCAGTATAACTCATAAAACGACCCTTGGGCCTCATGATTCCACATAAACGCTTTTTTAATCATTAAAAGGTGAAATAATGTTTTAGCAATTCCAGCAAACCCCTTAATTAATTGACAATAGTATCTGACCATCCCAAAAAATACTTGGATATCCTGAACGCTCTTTAGGATTGACATCTGTTCTTTTGCCATAATCTTCTGCTGCTGGGTTTGCAATCTCCGCTGGAGTTTATCACATACTCCAAGCACTCGAGGCCTTCTTTAAAAAAATGACATTTCCTAAGCTTGATCTTCAAGTTTGCCGTCGCCAGGTTCTTGAACACTTCTCTAAGTGCACCAAATGGCCCATGAAAGTTCTGATGAATATATTGATATCATTCAGATATACTAGACGCAGGATAGTTTCATATCATTGAGGATAGAGTCCACTGCTCTCTGGAATAATGCCAGTGCATTGCAAATCCCTGGGTCACTTGGGTCAAATGGTACAGTCCCTGTGTGGAAATTATTGCACAGTTATCTTTATCCTCCTCTGGCAAATTGATTTGCCAGTATCCTGAAATCAATTTCATCACGTAAAAGTCTCGGTATCCCTAGGTGATTGAGCGTGTCATCAATCCTCAGCAGTGAATAAAAATTCTTCTTAATAATTTTGTTCAATTTTCAAAAATTGATCACTACTCAAGCTGATCCATTCTTCTTTTTCAAAAATAGTATCAGACTTACCCATGGACTTGACGACGGAATAGTGAGCCCATGATCAACTAGCTTGCTTATTTATTCACTGACCACAGCTTTGGCAGCTCTAGACCAGTAGAAAGCTCTCATCCTTATTAGCAGGTATCATAATTTGATACAACATGAAATTGGTAAATACATGACCTCTGGTAGAATCAGGGAAATACTGAACGAAGCACAAGAGTTATTAAACCAAAATGAGTTTAGCTTCAAAAATGGTAATATTTCAAATCAAATTGGCCGCAAAAATGGTAGATTCCAAATCAAATTGGCCACGAAAATGGCAATAATGTCATGGCCAAAATGATAAGCAATTTAATCTCCAAAGAAAGGAAAAACTGCTATGATGAAACTCCAAATATGCTACACTCCCAAATTGGAAATATTTGTTCAGTTAACTATGAAAAGGAAAAGAAAGATTTAGGTGCAGAACGGTGTACTGAAAAGGAAATCAAACAAAATGAAAAGAAAACGGTGCCACCAAACAAACCAGAAATTAATTCCACAGACGATAATGAAAATTTGGACTCCACTGAAGAGCACAGGAGCCACAGAACTGATGCCCCTGATGCTGAAGGTTCCACACAACACCGCAATGATGAATTCAGGAATTAGAAAAATAAATGCTCAAGTGAGAAATCAATTTGAAGAAGAGACTTCACCGAAATTCCTGAAGAAGATACAATATTTTCCCAATCTACTATTCAAATTATCCCTCAATTTATTATTTACTTCCCTTTTTTAGTGTTTAGTATAAAAATACTAAGTTTTTATCTAAAATAAACAGTCTATTTAACAGAATCCTAATTTTGTCCTTTGTTTGGTTTATTACTTTAATTGGAAACAAGTGAAAAGTATTGGCTGCAAGTAACCAGCCTTGAGTGGACTACAGTTGAAGCCACTTGTTTTAAGAATGACTCCTCGTAAGGTTAGGCTTGCAAGGAAGGAGTTTGATATAAGCTCCGTTGGGCCAATGGAAGATTCCAACGTACACAAGATTATTTGTAAAAAAGATGCACATTTGGCATGCTAGTGTCAAGTTTACAGCGCTCTCAGGAAGTTTAAGCCAATTTCATTAGTGTCAAATCTGTGCAATGAGTTACCCATTTCGACGCCCCAAGTTCAAAATCCACAGAGTTAAGCGAGCAGAACCCAGGGCGGCGAGAGCAGTTATTCCCCAGTGCTGTCCTTGTGCATCACATTTTTATGCAACCCTTGTCATAGTCATCTTGGGCAAGTATCTACACATATCTTTCAGATAATCAGAGAACATCTTATTGTTGCTGCTAAGAAAATCAGCCAGATGCTCTCAATCAATCAAAATGTTAATGTTTTTGCAGAATCTTCTGGTATTCCCATCTTGGCTAACATTCCCAAGTCATGGAACTTATAATCTCTGATGTTGGGATTAAATGTAGAGACTTGATGAACTGATTTTTCCTTATCTTCATTGGTTTTTCCCAGATTAGCTAATAGCACACTTACTATTCATGTCCTAGCATAATAATCACTGGAGTTATCCATGGATTGATTCTCAAGTTCCTCTATGGGCTGACAACTTCTCAATATAGCTGCTTCTGGATTTTAAGCGTTATCCTGTGTTAATGATTATCTGCTGTAAAAGTTTATAGGTTCTAGTTACTATTCGTCCAATAACCCCTATAAACTTATTACTGCAAAGGTTCAGTTCTTGTGCAATCCATCTGCACTGTATAGCATTTGATATTATTGATTGATAATAGTATGGCGACTATTATCTGTAGTTGAGTGGAATTATTAGATCTTGGCCCAATGCTCAGCCAGTATTCCCACTCAGAAGACTTGAGATGTCTTGATATAAAGATTCATTCCCTTGTACTGTCCACCCCAATCTTCTATGAGATTCCCTGGTGACAGTCTCTTCAGTCCAACACACAGTCAGCAGCAAGCCCAATTGTTTCTCCTTCTTCTCTAGATCCCCACTCAGATCTTTACTCTTTTCCCAAAAGAGTCTATCATTTATTGCACACAGCAATAATAACCTTAAGAGGAATAGAACAATTGAAAGCTGATAAAGTTTACCCTTAAACTATATGCTGGATGAAAAACTATAGAACTATATATCTGTAGTACTATCTAACCAATTTTTATTATGAGTGAATTTTAGGGAATTTATAGTGTGGATTTGGTCATCTAACCCTCAGTTGACACCTCTTTAATGAAATGGCAGCTGTTGCCGTTGAATCACCCATTCTCATCTTGTCACGATGGTCTTTCCTATCCTTGCTAGGATTCTGTCATTGGACATCCTTGAGACCTAAATGGAAAGAGTCAGAAAACGTGTCCCTAACGTTTTACTCTAGATCCAAGCGAACCAACCATATTTGGCTAGCGACCTGCTTAGGTAATGAGACTTATAACCCATTAAGACAGGTCATGAACCAACTGATCAATTTGCTAGTTGCAGGTGGCATCACAAACCTTGCAACTCACTGCTTACATTCCCAATCAGTCGGTGATGTAACCTGACTGATCCCAATTGGTACACCTGATAGCTAATCACTATCAGAAGCCCCTATTTCTTTGGAAACTCCACCCATTGAGATCTTAAGTATTCTTCCAGATCAATCTCCAATGGATATGACCAGGCGAATATTCCAAAATCCCCCAAACATAGTTACTCCAAAGTCTGGGTCAACCAATTTCCAATTCACCTCGCTTTAGGGAATTATCCCCTAGCGATTCCTGGTAATCTAGCAGGCTGGGAATATGGGCAAAAATCCCAACGTCTGCATTCCTGGTAGCATAGCATTCATCATTTTTGTTCTCAAGGGTAACTTAGTATTTTCCAGGATCTTCTTTGACATTTCCCTCCATTTTTTCCACTAACTTGTACTGGATAAGCAATTTCATCATTATAAATCAAGTTTACAAAATTACTCTTCTTTGTCAGAGGCAGTTCTCCTTCCCGCTAATATACTAAGGGCAGGGTTTGCCCAGTATTATCAGGGCATGTCCTCAAAATCACATTTTACTCCATATTTCTCAAGAATTCTGTCCCAATATGTTGTCATAATTCTGATTAGCTAAAACTATGATGAGGATGATACCACAAGTAACTTGTCTAAAGTGGCAGCACACTGTGGGCTCCACGGGATATTGTAATCTTTTTCTGGCTGTTTAATATTCCTTCCAGTGTTCTAGATCAAGATAAATCTTCAATAATTTCACAAATTTAGTCAAAAAAATGTTGATGAGTGCTCCAATGTCAATTATTGGATGCACTCTCACTCTGTTAACTATGACATCTGCACATGTACACTCAGGGTATTGTAATAAAGAATTTACTGATTTGATAGCCAGGATTATTTGCTGAACCAATAGTATTAATTAATAGTGTGGATAAATCTGGGAAAGTTTCATTGATCATGCTAATGGGTAGAGATATATTCTTCTCATCTAATCTTGTCTTAAATAAGTCTCTGGTTTCTTGGTGGATAAAATCTTATATGTTAGCTGTCAAACGTACAGTTGAGTCACTTCCTTCACAAATTTGGGGTTGATCCCCTTCACTTTGACTCATTTAATGGCGTTCACATTAAAATTAACAACCTAATAGAGCGAGTAGTTGTTTCATCATCTACAAATAGGTCATAAATATCCATATTGTTGTTAAATATATAGGGAAAACAGGTTTGTCCGCAGTGATAGATTATTCCTTGTCTTGACTGCGGGCCCTTTTCCTGACTCTTGACTAATTTCCTTCTCTTTTGCCTGAACTAGAGCAACTTGCTCATTGGGTCTCTTGCTCCAGCATATGCGGCTAAATAACCAGGTCTTCAACATTGGTGGCAGTAGATTTGCGTCTTGTTCACTCGTTTTTGTACTTTGGGCTTGTTTCCCATCACAACTCAATTTTGTTGCTCCTTATTTACCTTTGTTAATTATAAAGTATTATGGGCTCAAGTTTTTTAATTTTGAAGACTTGGTTTGGTGCTTTAAAAGGTCTCTCCTAGCATTTTTAGATTATCCACCATATTATAGGTGGCAGCTGAGGCACTAGCACTGAAGCCATTGTATGATGCAAATTATGATAGAGCCAAAGTGATGATTGCATCACGATTTTGTGCAACAAGATCTGATACCACTTTTGCACCAGCCAGGATCTTTATTCCTAATAAAATTGCTCCACAAAAGCTTCTAGAGTCTCACCTATTTAAAATTGAATGCCCATAAATTCATGCATTCAATTAGACATCTGCATAGGACTTCTAGATTCTATCATAATGGCTTCCTTGCCCCATTATAATATTAATTGTCCTCGTTAAGATGGGGTAACACCAATTTCTGACATTCAGCGTTCAGGAAATTCATGACAGTCACTGCCTTTTGTTGGTCACTACATCTGAACTTTGTCATCTCAAATAAATGGAAAAATTCAGGAGCGTTGTCCTGATGGAACGTGGGTAATTATGGTCACTTCAAAATTCATCTGTGGCTATACTGGCAGGGGATTCCTACCTGATGACTAAATTGACTATAGGGTTAACTTTGGGGGTCACCTTCAAAATTACTCCAAATGACCCAAGCATATTTCTGAGTAGTGGAATATTTCTGGCTAAAGTTTTGTGCATGTTATAATCAGATTCTTCCGCCTACATTTGTGTGAAAGCACATTGGTGATTCTCCAGTTCCTCTATGTATTTTTATAGTTGCATTATATCTTCATTAATTCCAGCATAAGCGTTCTCAATCTGCTTCTTTCTTGGCCTTCTGAAATTTGCATCTTTAGTTAATCCTCCCCCTTGCGCTTCATTACTTGACCTTTCCATTAAGGTCATTGTTGATTTTTACAGCTTACTTGACCTCTTCCTTGGCCCTCAACACCAATCCACTTATGTAGTGAAGCCTGTGACGCTGAGTTGAGAAGGTTTTAATTGACAGTTCTTGGTCATGTCCAAAGTTTTCATAGTTCATTCTTATAAGATTTGGTTGATGTGATCCTTTTTTTATAATCTGGCTTAAAATTCAACTAACCCTGTAGTAAGCACTAATTGTTAATTTTTTGGTAGCCGTTACTATTTTATGGAAAATAGCTTGCTTCAGCTCCCTTGTTTAACTTCACAGGTTCCTTTTATGTACATTTTCTAATTGTTGATATTAGATTGTATTGGAAAATAATAGTATGAAGACTTACTTGAGTTTATCTTCTTTTACCCAGAATGGTTATCAGGACCAACGCAAAACTGCTGCTTGTCCTAATATTGAATAATTTTCTAGAATGTTGATAGGGACTTCTTACCTCTTCTATAGAACTTAACCTAGGTTTAGGTTCAGAGTCTCTTCTCTATTCTGATAGAACTCAACCTAGTATTAGGTTCAGCGGTTATTTTTCCTTCTTGTCACACAGAGTCCGCTGATAGAACAATAAGATAGACAGAGTATTTCTTATCCTTCCGCTTCTCTAGCTTCAAAAGTATAACAGTCTAGATTATAAAAGTATTTGGGCTTTTCTTATCTGCTTTATATAGAAAATTAAGCGAATTTATAAGGGAATTCTCCGCCAAACTCTTTTGTTGTCACTTAAATTTAAAACAGCAGCTGTTGCAAATGAACTACCCTTCCAGGGTCACATGAAATGATAACTTCCTCATTAGTTTTTAAGAGGATTCTCCCACCAACATCACTGCTACCTCTTCTGGATTGAAATGAACTAAGTTTCCCAACGCCTTTGCTCAACCCTCATTGAGTTACACTTATTAAGTAACAACCAGCTTATGTGATGGAACTCTTACCCATAAACATCAGGTTGCAATCCCTAACAAGTAAACTTACAAGTTGCTTTATCACAGGCGGCATCCCTCGACCAGAAGCTCATAAGTTCTTTAGTCAATTGGTGACTAAACCAAACTGGCTCCTACTATTTAATTAAGTTATCAACAATGAAATTGACAACTTAATCCTTTTATATTGGTAAAGATCACTTAAAACAAAACATTAACGATTTGGCGTATCAAATCCCAGAAAACTGCTAAATATTTTTGGGATAATACTCTGAACAATAGTTATATATATAATTAATAACTCCCACATCCACTAGTGGGATGAATCCCTTAGTGTACAAAAAGATTTATTATAATCAATTAAGATGGGTAATGTGGGCATATCAAAATCTCAACTTTTGGGGAAAGGATGAGGAAAGAAGCAATTTGACATTGAAGAAGCTTCTTTTGGCGCCTGTGCTGGCCCACCTAGACCCCTGGAAACCTTTAATGGTTGAGATGGATGCATCAATTCATGCTGTTGGAGCGGCGTTATTTATAAAGTTTGGGGGATATATTAGAACATCATGTGTTCTATTTTAGATGAAAAATGATATTGGCGGAAATGAATCACCTGATATATGACAAAGAATTTCTGGAGGTTGTCTCAGCATTATGGGAATGGCAGCACCATCTGCTGTATGCTCACCACCCTTTTGTGGTTTGAAAAGATCATTGCATGCTGGATTATTATCACAAGCCAAGAAAAATGGACCAGCGCCTAGCCCGTTGGCATGTGGATCTGGTCCAGTATGATTTTTGGGCAAAGTACTGTCCAGTATCAGCCAACACTTTGGAAGATTGGCTAAGTCATGATGCGGGGTTGGCCTATAAGAAGGCAGAGTTGGAAGGTTTAAATATGGCTACAATGTTCCAGCCAGATCTATTTGCAATCATTGAAAGTGGGGAAAGCGAATTAGGGGGTGTGATTTTTCAGAAACAGAGGAGGTCAGCATCCTGTCGTCAGTTATATGCTGATACAGTGATAGGACAGCAGCACGGTCACCCTTTTACTTATGGGAAAAAGAACGACATATTGTACCATGATTTGTGTGTGGGTCCCAAATCCATCATGGCAATGGAAGGTAATTAAAGCTTCTCATGACCACACATTGGCGGGGCACCCAGGAATTGAGAAGATGGTCAAACTGGTGTGCCGAAATTATTTGTGGCTAGTCTTCAGAAGGACATTTTTAGAATGTGGCGGAATGTTTGGTTTGCGTTAGATCATAACATTCTAGGAAGTCTTCCTCTGGTAAGTTGATTCCACTTCAAATTCCAGGTTGCTCATGAGGTCAGTTAGTGTAGACTTTATCACAGGATTGCCAAAGGTCTAAGGTAAAGATGCAATTATAATGATCTTTTATTAGTTGAATAAATATGCCCAAATTTTTCCCATGCACCACCAATTTTGCACTTAAGGTCGCAGCAAAGATTTTTGTTGATGAGATATTCACCCAGAATGGGCTGCTGGTGGAAATTGTTTCTGACCATGGTCCCCAAATTATATTGAGATTCTGGTCCAATTTTCTGGGAATTTAAAAAAGCACCCATGGCTTCATCATATTTTCCTCAATCAGAAGGACAAATGGAGAGGAAAATAAATATTTAAACAATATCCCCAGTGTTGAATTTTCAGATCATCACGATGATCATGTCTCATGGGTCAGTTTGGCCCAGTTTGCTTAAAATAACCATTGTCAATTATTTATGGGAATGACCATGTTTTTTATTATTTTTATTTTTATTTAACTGAGGCAAGCCAACCAGGGGACAGGCATTACTGAAAGAAAGAAAGAAATGACATGAAACTTGAACAGGGTCAAATTCATCAATGAAAGTTTTGCACCTCCGGATCAGGACTCAAATTTTTTTGGTCACGTCATGGGTAAGGTTTTCGTGTTATTAGACCTACTAACCGCCAATAGCTTTCTTTGGCTGGCACCTCAATTGAAGTGCGAAGGGCGGAAATTGATCCCACAACCTTCAGGTTGGTAGCTGTATGCCCTACTGACTCGCCTTCCACCCCCTAAGAATGACCATGTTTTTTGCTAACCATGGAATCAATCCTACATTGGGTGGGGGTTCAAGTGGTGGAGTGTGTCAGGGGGCAGACCAGATAATTCTCAATATAGAGAACATTGTTAGTTAATTATGAGGTAACTTGGAACAAGCCACAACGTGGCAGAAGTGTCAAGCAGATTGACAAAGGGTGCTGGATCCACTTTTTGCTCCTGTAAATCAAGCGTTTTTAATGGCCAAGAACTACTCCATGCCAGTAAGAACTGGAAGCTTGGCCCAAAGTTTTTAGGCTCATATATAAAATTTTGTGCTATCAATAAGGTCGCTTTTGAACTGGAGTTACTGGAAGGGTCAAAGGCCCACCTGGTGATCCATACCTCACATTTTTGAAAGTTTAAAGGGAAGACTGGAGCGGCGGGGACTGTTGAGACCTCATGAGGAGGATAGCTAGGAATATGAGGTCAATTGGGTACTCAACACAGGGTGGTTGAGAGGTTGGAAATAAGTTCTTGGTAAATTGGAATGGATATTTGGTAGAGGAGGCAACATGGCAAACGCTGAAAGAATGTGTGCTTTGCCTGAGAAGGTTCATGATTTCTGGGCCTCACAGGGGGTAATGTAACGTATCAGGAACAGCCAATCTACACATTGACCTGGTTAGTGAAAACTCATATTGAGCTTAGAATTCTTGGGTTAATTTAGATAAGTTGGTATTGATGGCGGAGCGTATTGTGAATTGGGTCTTTGAGAGCAAGAAGTCCAGAAATAGGGAACAGATGCTGATCCAGTGGAATGTGATACTGGCATCCCAAATTCTCTAAATAATGATCAAGTGGTCTTTAGGCCTTACCACCTAGTGCTAAAAAAGTGGGAGCTTGAGCCTTTGCAAATGATGAAATGGTTGTCACTAAAAAGTCTAGGTTAAAGTTTCTTAGTTAAAGGGTAAAGCGTTTTAAAAATGGAAATGCAATAACTGAGAATTTAGTTTTTACTTTCTAAAAAATCTGGCAACATTCAATAATAATATTTGCTAACTCGATTTAAAGTACTTTTATTATAATCATATATTCAAGAAAACCCAGATCTGGAGGACGAGTTTGACAAGTGAGCTAGGTCAAGCATTGCCTCATTCTTGACGCTGTTCTGGAGCCAAACCCTGCTATTAGCATGCAGTGTTGCTAAGACCGTGGTTCAAGAATACATTATGACTTCCACACATGGCATGCAGGCTCATTGATGGATCCCTAATGGCTTATTCATTATGTAGTCAATGACTTGGCTAGTACATCCAAATTCATTTGTAGCGTACTGGCGCAAACCTGCCCATTACACTGATAGGAAAAACAAGGTCAAAGATGAATATCTTAAAAATCCGGAAAATTAACCAATTTTGAGAGTTGCAAAGCAATAATATGAGGCGCATTGTATGAGCGCAACCGCTTGAACTTCAAGTTGACCAGCATATTACCAGATTTGTTGATAGAGTAATATTAGAAGAATATGCAACAGCCTAAAACCCAGAAGTTGGGATGGATAAAAGGGCCCCTGTACATTCATATTCAGGGGTAAACACTATGAGAAAGAGCTCGAAAATACAAGAATTGATCAAAAGGATGAAGCCACAATAGCAGAAGTTAGACGCCGTTTAACTAGGAAATCCTGAAATCCCTATATTAAATTCAAATTCCCAACTTATTTCTAAATTATCATTCATCTTATCCTGTTTTATAACTTGAATTATAAAATACTTTGCTTTTTACATTAATAAGAGACCTTTCCACAGAATCTCAGCTTTATCTTTTTTAGTATTCTCTCTCTGCTTGGCGTAACTTTCTGAGAAATTTATTCAGTAAATTAAAAGCAAACACTTAATTGCATACTGAAGTCTTGCTCTGATGTCATCAGATTCCCCGCTGACTGTCCCAGTATGGGGCAGCAGCGAAACTCCCCCCTCCATTTTCCATCTGACAGGAAAACGCTCTTGGATTGGCTTGCCCATTCATTCCAAACCCTTGGGACAATTCGTTCCTCCCAAGGAACTCAATGCCCATCTCGCCCAAACCCAAGTGGTGCCCCGCTGCCCCCTGGTGCTCCCCCAGAGCAACATGCATCTTGGCCTTAGGGTTGAATATGGGAAATTCTTCCCCTATGATGACCAAGCCATTATTAAATTGGCTCAGGTGGTGATGACACCAGCCTGTTTTATTGACTTCCGCCCCTATAAGGGGTAATTTGATCTTGGCTTCCCCTGTGAAGCTGATGCAGCCACTGCGGCAACGGTGCCACTAATAGAATTAATAATCCTCTCCCAACAACTCAGACCAAGCTCCCAATGGACACCACCTTGGTGGTCCAGTTTGCTGGTTTGCCCACCCACCTCCCCCCCCTCAAAGTGCTCCACCAGGAACTGATGGAAGGTTTGGCAGCCTACGGCGCCAACCCCATCTTACAATTTGTGGTCCCAAATGGGGCCACACGCCTTGCTGGGCCTTGGACATATTCCACAATCAGCCCTGAATTTACAAAAATTTCTTTGGCAATTCCACCTTGCGCCACCATCCCATCTGCCACCGACCATCCATTCTGGGCCCATGTTGAGGGCGGATGGACGATTTGTTCATCCTGTTTCAAGTTAGACCACTCAAAATGCAAATACCCATACTCAGAAACTTCCGCCAACGCTGAAAGTTTGCCAGACGCCCACCAATCTGCCGCCCACCCCATGCCAACTCTGACATGGGGTATGATCCTACATTCCCCTCCTCCAATGCCTGATGCTGCAGCTGCACCTGCAGCCACCAATCAGCATCCACCTTGCCCCAGGGCCACGCATGATTCTTCCAATCAAGTGCAGGATTAGCCCCCAGTTTGATCCCAGGCAAATTCTAGAAAACCAGCCAATCCTCAACCATACGCCGATTCCCCAATCCAATACAACCAAAACCCATGGGAGTATTTGGATGAAATTGACAAATCAGGTAACTTCATTGAAGAGCCATCATTGCAAGTCGAGCAGCTCTGTAACACAGAATGGGATGCAAAATTCCCGCCTCAGAAATATGTCCCACAACCTAACGCTAAACCATCCTACAGTGACCACCAGCTTTCAGTAGAAGCAGCCGCCACACCAGATTGCTGTCTGCTCAGCAAAGCTGCCACCAAATCTGTGGCTGCGCTCGCAGGAGGAATTCCACCTCTCATTATCCCCATAGATCTTACTGAACAAAGTAAGATCAACATGAAAATGTTACACAAAAACGTCACTGAAGCCATCCAGAACGTGATAACAGTAGCACGGAATCTAAAATCAAAAATAACCCAAATCAACATTGCCACACTCTTTAAATTCCAAGCTTCCCACCTCAAAGCTGAAGACGCTTTGGCCAAATACATTGTTGGCATTATGATGGCTAACAACTATTCAGAAGTTCCAGTCATCAGAAATATTGAACCCCATACCACCAATGCCCCCACATCCCTACTATCTGCCTTAACACGCACCCTACTCTGGAATGAGATGGATGTGGCCAAAGACGAGCCCCCCAATCCCCCCTCCCCATCCATCATGGAGGGATAGCAGTATTCGCTACCCACCTGTTGAATATTTGTTAGGTATGATTCAATTGATCCGTCCATTTTGGGCGTTTTGTTTGAATTGTTAATTTTTTTATTATGATTTTAGTTTTAGTTCAGTAATGTCCATCCCCTGGACAGCTTACCTTGGTTAAATAAAATCTTTTTTAGTATTCTCACTTATAGTGGCTTAAGTGAACTAATTGCCATTAGCCAGTTTGAGATTATTCAGTGAGCAGAATACAGTAACCAGTCTAAATCAGCTCTGATTAAATAGGACACTCTATATTGTTGATATCTTGGAGCTGAGCTGACAAGGGTGAGGTTGGATTGACTTCCATTGAGTCCTGAGGTCCAACATATAACGAATATGTCAAATAGTTTCACCAAGTGATTTGCCTTGGGCGCAAACAGCTTACCAAAGAGATCATTGCTGCAAAATGTAGCATCAGAGGAAAAAATTTCCTTATGAGGATGATTGTGATTTCAGTGAAGGTCATCTTGTGCCTAATCTGTGCATAGTAGATCACCTGAGCAACGAGTCAGCCTCACATGTTAAGTGAGCCAAAGTTGGCGAGCTGACTTCTACGTCTCCTGAAACTATCATGATGGAAAATTCCCAGGAGTCATAGGTGAAGGGATCCTGGCCTCAAGGAAATCCCGCCATTCATTCTATTATCTGGTACCTTGGAAAAGCTATCCTTCATATAAGAATATTTGGGTGAGTGTTAAAGGCTGTTTCAGATGCAGAGAACTGATCAAAGCCTACCATATATACCACTCTGATGCTTCTTATCCCTTTCAGAAAATTTTAGCTCTCCTTTCCATTGAACTCCCTGAGAGTCACAAGAGTTATTCCCTTACGCATGTCCCATGAAGCGGAATGTTTACTGTTCCTAAAGGAAAGTACTGTAAACCAGATTCCTAGACCTTCTTCATGAATTGTGATCAATATTACTTTGGGCGTAAGAAGGACCCATTGCTTCAGTGGCTCCTCTTTCTCAAAGTAGTGACCTTGTTTATGTGATTTATGAGTGCTGGGTTACTGCTTAACTCCTATTGCTAAAGTGTCCCACTCTCTCAGGACCTGTTGATAAAAGGACTTTAGCCACACGCAATAATGCATTTATTTTTCACAGGGTACATCAGGGGAATAGTAGAATCTTGTTCTTCTGTACATGGAATTTTATAAATGGTTTCAATAGTATAATCTTGAAAAAACTTAAATTAAACATGAAGATGACTGCTCCTATCATACCAAAGCTTTTCTCAACCTCTGCTGACAATAAGAAGGCTAAGTCCAATCTTTGACAATGATACTATATAAAAAGTTATTAGCACCGAATAAGTTAACAATATAAAGGGCAGACTATTTAAAAAAAGGTATTGAATGTTATAGATTTAAATATATAGTGCTTAGCCATTCAGGGTGCTTAAAGTAGGCTTCTTTTATCAAAATGACATATTCTCTTAAAAGCAATTATGTATTTATGACTTGTTTTAAGACCGATATATTACAATTTTCTAATCCTCTGAGATCTTCTGGGTTTCTTGCATATGTTATATTGTAGGCTCTGGCCTGCTTGTGAATCCATGGAAGCTCTATGTTCAACAATGGCTCTTGTTGTTCTTGTAATTCTTGTGGCTCTTGCAACTGCATGGTTTTATTGGTCATCTCAATTAATAAACTTTAAAATCCATTATTTTCCGATTTGGTTTTATTCAAGTTTCTCAGTTTTGAACAAATGAGAATGCTATCTTTATATGGGTTTCTATATAATCTGTTCACCATTGGAAGTTGAATACAAAATTAAAAAATCTTAGAGTCATTACCTCCAGCGGCATGTAAATATTCTAGGATGTTATCTATATTTGTGAATCCTCTGACGTCATAGTGACCAGCCTTCATACTATTTAGCATTCAGGGGGTATATACATCCATACTATCAAGTAATTTTAGACCAGCCAACGCCTATAATATGAGCTTTGATTTCTATATACCTTTTTAATTGTTGTCTGTGTTAGCTAAGACTTAATCGTTATTCTTTCCAACTAGATCATTAGTACCTTTACTAGTATTGCTGTAATGGGGGTTTTCTGGATTAGTTCTTCCATAAGTTGAGTAATAAACCACTTTAGTTAAAACTTTCTTAAATTTACCCTCTCCACAAGTTAGGACTTAGTAATGACTTCAAGTTCCGCACATGGACTTAATTATAGTTGATGTGGGTTTTACTATCCTTTATTAAATACTCAGTTTCTCTCTCCATGATAACAATTGCAGGTCACATCAAGATGTCCTGTAACTTCTCAGTTTATCCTCCGCATATATGTTAAAACATCACTTTCAGTCTCACCTTAAACATGTACTAGGGTCTTTGTTCTCTCCCTTTGACTCTTCTTAATTAACTTCATAATGTTACTTCTGATGTTGGGATGAATTCTTGTTAAACTCCTTTTCTGGTTCTTGGTATCTGCCAAAAGGTAGATTCTTCCTATACGTTTTCCATCACTGAATTTAGCAATCTTGTAATGAAGCAATCATCCATATAGCTCCTTGAATGGAGACATTCCAATAGTCCTGTGGTAACTCAACTGGTAAGCAAATGAGGCTATGACATCAAGATGTCCCATTTTGATTTGTGAGAAACGCAATATTTTTTAGGATTTACCTGAGGGTTACATTTACTCTTTTCATGCTTTTGTTGGTAGAGGTATTGTAAGGCGTGGTAGACTGCTGCTTGACTCCTACTAATTCCGTTAGATGTCTCATCTAAGATGAAATTATGTTCATTATTGGTAAGCAGTATTTGAGGGAATCTGTGGCGAGTAATGACCTGGATATAAAGAAAACTTGCGATAACTTTTGAGGTAAATGACTTGACTGCAATTAGATCTATCACTTAGTAATGTGGTATAGCTACAATGATAACTTGATTTCCATTTGATGACTTTAGGAATGTTTCAACAACGTTATTGGAAAAGTTTTGAAAGAGCGCTCTTTGAGTGACAGGCTAAGACTCAAACTTCTACAATAGCGGCTACATTGGGTGCATTCATTGTAGAGCTCCAAAACCTGAAATAATTGTCCAACATGAAATCCCAGATGGACTCTCCTTAAGATGCTGGCATGTCATAAGAAATTTTTTGTGGCCTACTTTACAGTATCTTTTTTATAACTAGCGCCATCTTTTCTCTAAATGTACATATGATAACTGTTTCTCCAGTATATTTTTCCAGCTGTTCATCTTCAAACCTGATCACTATTGAACAGCTCTTCATTAGTTTATTTTTTATGCGTCGCTTTATTTCCATTCATCCCATGGTTTTTTATATCTTTGTAGATTTTATTGCTCTCATGGGCTTTCAAATAGAAGACATGCAAGCGTGAAAAGCCATTTACGTTCAGATCTTTCTCTCCTTCCTTGTGAAGGATCTCAAATTTATAGCTTTTCAGCTGAACATTCCACCATGATAGTCTTCCATATATCTTTATGTTTGTTAACCATCTCAAAAATGATGTTTTATAATAATCCTGAAATGTAAGCCGTAAACATATGGTCAGAAGTGGCTGACTCTTTGATCACTGCTGGGCATTTGCACTAAGTAATCATTTATGTGCACACTGCTCTGGTGAATGTTGTTAACTAGAACTCTAAAGGTTGATTACTCCGCCTTCGTCCAATTGTGCTAGGATGGCAACCATACCCACGTTGCTGACGCTGGTGTATATATAAAACGTCTTTGTAAGGTCTAGGTATATCAATATTGGGACTTCTATTAGCTTCAGCTTGAGCTGGTTGAATCATCTACTTGCTCTTGTTTCTAAATGAATATTACTCCTTTGTTGAGAAGGTGGGTGAGCGGCTTGGAAATTTTCCACAAAATTTGGTACAAATTGGAAGTAGTACCCTACCATTCCTAAGGACACCTAGACATTTCTCATGCACTTTAGAGGAAATTATCTTTTCAAAAACTTCAAACTTCCCTTTCTAGGCCTTGATTCCTCGTTGGTTAACTTCAAGCCCATGAAATAATATCTGTCTCTAGAAAATGAGCACTCGATTCTCCAAGGATTTTGGTTGTTCTCTTTTACATGGGTAAAAACCGCCTTCAGGTGTTTCAAATGTTCTTTAAACATTTTGCTGTATACCGTGGTGTTGTTCAAGTAGATGAGCACTCTTGACATCTTCAGATCAAATATCTGATCCATTCCTCTTTAGAATGTAGTTAAAGAGTTGCACAATTCCTGTGTCTAAGAATTGGCTTATACAATCCTTGTATGATAATCAGCGCAAATTTCTCCTAATCTTCTTGTAACAGATCCCTTTTTAATAATAAGTGTTAGGTCCATTATTGAGAAGTAGCGCGATCCTCCGAGTCATTAAGGCATTGTCAATGTGAGGTAGTGGGTAATAATCTTTCTTAGTCAGGTGGTTCGACCTTCTATAAGCTATGACTATGCAATTAGTAACATCCTTCTTTTTCACTATCAGAAGGGTAGACCCCAAAATACTCTTTGATGGGCGTACTAAGCCTGCATCCATAAGCTTTTAGTTCTTTCACAATGACTCTTACTTAATTTTGTAATGGTGGTAAGGCTTTGATTGGAAGTATAGACATTTCTGGTGTTAATCCTGCAAACTCCTCCCTTTCATAAGCATAATTATTAAATCCGCTGCTGAAAATATCTTAGTAATGATCAAAAGTTCATTGAGTCCACACTTTTATTTTGTAGATGGCTCTTGTGGCCCAATCTTTTTTATGCCAACAATGGTGTGAACTTATTCAATATTTGCGTAGTGGTAAATCTTCACTTTGGCAATAAGTTGACCCTTATTGATCTTAACAGGGCTCTTTACAATGACTTCAGGGAGGACTTTAGCTTCTCCTTGGTAGGTAGAATCATAGAATATAAGCATCACTCTGTGTTCCTTTTTTTTTTAACTCCACCAGATAAAAAAGCATGAGCATCATCTGTTCTAGATATGATACTGATGTTGACCAGCATGACCTCTGTTCTCCAGTCAGTAGTTCCATCTCTTTGCTGGCGTACAAGGTCAAACCATACTTAGCTTCTACAGTTGGTGATAGCCGCTTTGTTCCCTTCATCATCAGGGTATAACTGACTAGGTAAATGAAATGTCAGTTTTGACTAGGCATGCTTGCTTCATCCTTTAATTTTTTCCTTTTTGTCTTTAAACTGATGTGGCATCTTGTAGTAGAGAAGATAAAATGAGAATTTTTTAAAGCCAATGATTCCTCAAACTCAACTAGGAACTTCAAATCTATGAGAAAGTTTAATGGCCATTCTCAAATACCACAGCAGAGCAGACAAGACAAAACTTAAATATCAAGGGTAACGCGGAATAGGCACCTTGTGTTTTGGTTGACTCATCCTGGAATCTTTGAACTTGGACTAGTAAACAATGTCAGGTGCTAACTTCAATATCTTAATAATCTTGGAAGACATAATATCGACTGGAGCGCCAGTATCCAGTACTTCTAATACTTTGCTTAAAGAAAGGTGACTTCCACATTCATATTTACTTGCCAGTAGTCATGTCCGCAGTAAGAATGGCACTGGCTGTCTGGCTATATCCTCTTAACTCTTCAGGAAAGCAGGACTTCTTGCAAGCACAAGGACTTGCGGTCTTTAATTGCATCCTTTTTAAAAAAGTTTTATAAGATTCTCTCCCTATAAAATACTTTCAATAATCTGTGTGTGCTTGTAAGCTTGAGTTGAGTAAGACTGATCAGTGGGCTCAAACTTCGCTTAGTTAGTTCTAAAGCAGGTGGTAACAACCACGTCACTTGGATCTCTACTATTTTCTGAATTAACCTATGAACCAGGCTCCTCTTCATCGATTCCATTAAGATGGTGTAAAACATAATTGACTTATCCTGCGACCTCATCTATAGATTCTTATTCTTTTCTTACTTTAGCTTAGGACAACTTCTCCAAAAGTGCTCTTCTTGCTGACAATTTTTGCAATTTGAACTTGAAAAATTCATAAACTTCTGTTCAACTAGATATCAAGACTTCTCATTAGGCTTATCATTGTGTTTTTGAGCAACATAAACAACCTTTTGATCAGGGCGGCGTTAATGATGGTTCAGACGTTTGGACTTCGTCAAAGAGCAGCTTTAATGTCAAACAAGGCTTCCTTAATGGCTTTCAGGGATTTGGTGGGTTCCACATCCAAGTTCATGTGCATCAGGAGATGCAGGTGTGCATCCAGCAAACTAAGCAAGATGGTCTTTTTGGTGGCTAAATAAGGCTCCAATCGTCCAGAGCTTTTGTGCCTTAAGGTAAAATCGGTTTGCACAGTCCAAGATTATAAACACTTCCTTAATTCGTTTTTTGGAATTCTTGTTTCATATTGTGAACATCCTGAGAAATTTCAAACTTGGCAATAAAATGCTCTTTAATTTTGCTTAAATGTGAAGGGATCAAAGTGTATCTCCAAGAAATTCTGTGCTTCTCAGATCATACAACATCTGGAAATGGTGAACTTTCTGTTTATCACTGGGTAAATCCATGCTGTTTTCATATAACTGATAAAATCCAGATATAGTTACTTTTCTTGAATTAATTTTAGTCTTAAAGTATGGGTAGAGATTGGGAGCTTCTTCAGATTTAATCTGACGTAAAGGCTGTAAACCATTGCTAATGCATTGATATTGTTAGCGCTTTCTCCAAAAGTAGGTAATGGTCTGAGGGGTGTAAGATTTCTCATTTGTATGTTGTCCACATTCTACTTAAAGTGATCCAACTGGTTGTCTTGAAATTTCAGCTTAGTAATAATTTATTTTATGCCTTGTACAGTCTCCTTATTCTCACTCTTCAAGAACTCCAACATCTCTCACACTTAAATCGTGTCCAGCTCTATTCCTTTCCTGTGCTGGTGATGATATGACTCTTCTTAGCTCAATAATAAAATTTGCTACATACAAGCTAAATTTTTTAAGCATTTTATAAATACACCTAATTTTCATATCTTTTGGAAGTTCCTCTCCATGGTACACTTCCATGGTATCCTCAAAAAACTATTTACAATCTCTTAATGGTTCCCCCTTTAGTGAAGACCCGTTAGTGCTAAAGTGGCCGCCTGCTATGGGGTGCTGATGAAAGATTTAGGCCATTTGCAATAAATTATCTATGTCCTCACAGGATGCTACATCATGTGAATTGAAGGGTCTATTTGTTCTATACATGGACTTTTTTCATGATTTATATATTGTTCAGCATGTTGAAGCCTTAGAATATAGCATAAATAAGATTGCTCCTAATCACAATGGAGCTCCTCTCAGCCTCTTATGACAACAAGAAGGCTAAGTCTAAACATTTAACAGTATCTCGGGTTGGGACCATCTAGTACTAAAAAAATAAACATTTAACAGTATTACTATACTTGGCTTTATTATTAAAAAAAGCAAAAATAATAAAGGCAGATTCTGTGTAGAAGTTAATTTAATGATATGATATAGACTGTTATATTTCTTAAGAATTCAGGGTGCACAATGTAGGCTTAACTTTTACAATAACTTCTTCACCAAGGCTATTGTGTATTTGCAGCTTGTATAAGGGCCAGCGGGGTCCAATTCATTGATCCTCCGGGATCTTTTGGGCTTCTTTCATAAAGTATTGTGAATTCCTGATCTTCTCGTTAGCGTGGCTGCTTCTCTGAAATTATCAAATATCTCTTGTTGTTCTCATGATCCTTATAGCTCTTGTGGATGTAAGGAGTATATTAGTCTTTTCAATCAATGTAGTTTTTAAAATTTACTTGCTTCCCATTTTAAAAATAGCTCATCACTCAGCTTCATGGAAACGTGGACACTCTCTTTGGATGGGCTTAATAATTTCTCTAATATTGCCAGTTAAACCCAAAGGTATAAAGGGGGGTTTCTTTCATGGCATTGTATGTGAAGTTATGCACATAGTCTTATGGACTTGTATATATATGTTTCATCCTCTGACGTCATGGTGACTTGCTGTCATATTTTGGCATTCAGTGGATATATATTGGCCTCCATTGTCAGGATTTAGCCCTGCTAAAGCATATAAAGGGGCTTTTTACTTATGTAAAACTTTAAGTTCTGACTGTGTTAGATGAGACTAAATCGTTTTTCTGGCCATTTAGATCATTATTATAATTATTAGTATAATTGAAATGTTGGTTTTCTGAGGGTTTAACATAGGTTGATAAATTAACCCATATAGTTGAGATTTTTCACACTTCCCAAGGATCTCTCCTCTTTGCCCCTTTTTCTTTTACCCTGTTGAAAAAGATAGAAGAGGTTAAGGGAAGTGTTACAGTCTAGGGCCTCCAGTAGTACCTTAGGGCCCATAAATCATAGCAAGGGTACCTCCAATAAGCAAGAAATTGTCCAATCCCGCCCCCAAAAAAATGCTATATAATCCCTGATGAGTCTAATTATTGAGATCAGGTCATTGATGGTGAAACAGATTTCAGATCAAGCCCTCAGATCATTAAATCCGCCCCTGTTGTTATTCCAATCAATCTTTTAATCAAGATGGGTTCACACAAAACTGAATGTAATGGCTCATCAGTCCAAACAAATCAGTGTAAGATTAGAACTATCAATTTTTATTAAACTTAGACTAAAACATGAGCTATCAAATTATAGAATGTGATCCAAACCTGTCAAAGATTCTCACCAACTTCCTATACTCTTCCTGACCCAACTAATTAGGATTTACTTCAGGGTCCAGGTGCAGGCCAGAGTTTGATCTCCCTTCTGATTCTTCACTTCCCTACTATAAAGACATCAGCCCCTCTCTAGGGTATGTTGCCTGTTTATTTTCTTTTTCTGAAAGTTCTCATAATTAAACCATCTTTTCCTTACTTTATATATTGAGAAATACGCCCTAAACTCCATACTACTAGGTTATTAAGTCAAACGTGCAATTTATGCTGCCATTTACAAAAATACTATAAGTAATCATTGAGCGGCTGTTTTTATTTATCAATCTAACAACTTATAATGAGGTGATCAAACTTGTAAAATAATACGTCACTAACCACTATTTTCAATCCATTGCACACGTTGCACACCCCGCAACCTCAATTTATTTTGTCACTCTGCCACCAATTTGTCACAATCCATCTTTGAGATATTAACTGGATGAATTCCTCACTAATTACAAATTAGTGTTTAAATAAGTAGAAAACGGTTCTTAACTTCTTTACTAGTTTCAATATTATTATTTAATGATTCAATAACCAATTTTTGCTCCCCAATTGGTTGTGTTTAGCCATCTTGATCCACCAGACCAAGAAAGTTTCAGAATGAACCCAGCAGAAAATTGGTGCATTTTGACACTAGCAAATTAGGCCAAAGATGCCAAAATGCTTATATTCATTGTTTATGATGGCGGATTATCAAATAAAATTCAAGTATATATTGGGAATGTCCCCAATAGAGTTTTGGCTAGTTTTGACGTAGGAAACTTATGTTAAGGATGTTGAGAACTATTATCATTTTTTAAAACAAGTTGAATCTTTAATTTTGACTTCACAAGAGTATCAGTAATGATCTGCAATAGTGTTTTAACAATCTCAACACCTGAAACTGAGGCCATAGATGCTGAGGCATAACTATCCAATTAAATTAGATTTATGAAAATTGAGAGTTTGACTTCAAGTTTCAGGATCACTGGAAACTGAGGCCAATGATGACCCAATTATATAAATATTTCAAGATCAGCTGGCAGCTTGGGCTAAGGATGATCAGTTGAATGGCAATGGCGTCAGAGGATCTAAAAGTTGAGCATGATATGGATGATCTGCCAACTGAAAATTATGATGAATTATAAGATTAATATCAATGGATGCTGAATTACTCCATGTAAATATATAGGGCGTGGAAAAGAAATATCTTAAGCAGGGATGATTGCCAGCCATAGAGGTATTATTGGAACTCTGGTGAGAGTGATGATGATTGAGAGATGGCAATTAATGCTGATGATTTTGAAAGTCGGGGGAACACCTATAAATAATCAAATCTCCTTCTTAATAAAAGTATCTTTTAATATTCAGTCTTATTGTTGTCTTTTATAAATTGTTTTCTACTTTTATTCAGTTTAAAGTGGATAGAGGTTAGCTTGGCTAGTAGAGGAGGGATGGAATATCCCCAGAGGTTAGTTGATGGGTTAAAACACCTGGAGTGTTCAGCGCAACCAACTTCCAAAACATGGATCTGGATGGAACCCCTGCGGGAACTGGGCCAACTGGCCACCAACAATGATGGACCAGAGAGATTGAAAAGGAGGAACCCCAAGGAAGTCAATAGAGACCGCTGAACCTTTATTGGTGGACAAGTCACAGGAGAGGACCTATGGTCCAGAATTAGTGGTTAAGTCTGAGGAGAAGTTGTTGGTCTTCTGGGATGGTGGGTTGCCATGAAGGTCTGTAGGAAAGGTCACCAATGATGGTGAAAGAGCAAGGGCCAGAAGTCTTCATTCTGTTTGGCCTGGCACACTAATAGAGTCTTAAATTTACTGCAAGCGTAAAATCTGCACCTCCATCCAACATATGCTCAACTACATTCTGAATCATTCATATGCAAAAACCAATCTCTACATAAATTTGAAGAGTAAAAACTCTCCCTGCCTCTCCCTCCCATAAGGGTTACCCATTAATACCTGTGGCTGCCCAATTACAGCCTTCTGGAATGTCAAGGGGCCTTTGGTATACTTTTGAACTATAATACTCCTCACTTAACCCTTATAATGTACCATTTTAAAATCTCAGGTCAACTATCCTTATGCATTCTGGGCCTTCCACTGAGTATCAACCCATCCATACTGGATGCCAGTTTTCAATCAGCTGCAACCATGACAGAAAAGAGCTCCATACACTCATCCTGCCCTACCAATAGTAAGACCCCAAAAATTTGTTAACAAGGTGACTTGTGTGGTATCAGCATACTGATGGAAGTATATTGGGGTGGCCATTCCCTCTTTAACTAACCAAATTCTATGGCGTCTACTTTGGTTAAAAGTAAAGAGAGCGCTGTTGAGCTTTAATTTTTTGTCAAAATGGTGCTATGCCCAAGAAGCCAGACAGACGATACTTGAAGCTGATAAAGTTGCATGACACTTATATTATCATTTTGATAAGGGTGCCAAGTCACCACTTATATCTCATCAGCTAGAGTATCCGTCATATGGCAAGTGGCAAAATGGAATTATTGAAGTCAAGTTTCATATAGAGATATAGATGAATGACGTAAACTTTTTAATAGTACAAAATAGGTATTCCTATATGTTTTATTTTAACGATATAAACCTTAAAAAAAGGATTAATAATATTAAGAGGGGTGGCATCCAGAAGGGAGGCTCTTGTCATGTGATGCATTCCAGATGGTATAATTCCTTTGTATCATAATTTTGATAGGGCTAAAATGGTGAGTTGAACACCCAAGTCAAATGAAACTGGGGATCACTTAAATGATCATTTAGCAGCTTCTTGATTCTTATCCTTTTTGGGCTCATCTTAATTTGCTTCCTCAAGTGCCACTTTGAGTAGTTTTTTCCTGACCTTCTGATGATACATCATTTGGATGAGGCAGAATTTCATCATGGAGTATCTTATGCTCAACTTGGTCTGTCAGATTTTCCTAGAGTCAAATAGGCTGTGCTGACTATTTATTTCTCCATGTAATTTATCAAGATAATTTATTTAACCCCATTCTCAAATCTAGGTATCAATTTGGTTGAGGGAGTCAAAAGGTCATTATTCTTTACATCATGTCTTAAATCATGATATCCATCACAACCCCTTATAAAAATATTTGTGGGTGAGTACTAATGCAAGAATAAGATATAAACGCGGTTGATTGTTACTCCAGTTTCCAAAGACTTGATTGAGTATTTATCTCCACGTTTGTAGGTGATAGTTTATGACCCATCCCAGATAAAATTTAATTTTCCTCCTCAGGGTGCTATTTGATTGTGTAATATAAAGCTAAGTTCAATTTTCTCAAAGGTGGGTTAAGTTTGGCAAGTTGCATTTGCTGCTTGACCTTACTTATAACCGCCTTTATTAGATTTGTTATTGCCTCTGACTGAAGTTCTATTATCTTATGGCTAATTTTCTTAGCGCTTTCTCAGGCTCTTTTGTATTGTCACAGGTAGCTTCACGAGCTAAAAAAGTTGGGATACCAGGTTCTCTTCTATATAAGGCCTTGAAGGGAGACTTTTAATAATCTGATGAAAACTTATCTTTTAAGCCATCAAGCACCTAAAAGATATTGTTCCCAGTGTAATGGATTAGTAGTGGCCATCTTACATAGTATCAAGACTAAAGTTCCATTTGTTATTTCTACTTTCTCATTAGTTGGTGAGTTGTTAGGCGCTGGGATTAGTTGTTATGTTACAATGCTTGTAACTAAGATCCTCACAACTCTTGATGTAAAGTTTTTATTTTTATTTCATAGTAGAGCCTGCGGGAATCCAAGCCTAGTAAATATGTTTTAATAAAAAAGGTAGCAGTAGCTTTAGCAGTGTGTAGAAGAATGGTGATTGCTTCAACGCACTTTGTGAAATGATAAATCCCTACTAGGATGTTTAATTTCCTCCTGTGGTTTCAGGTAATGGACTTAGGACATCTAGACCGATGGTGTGAAATGGCTGCTGAGGGGTCATGGGCTGATACTTGTACTTGGCCTTATACTGGTCTGCTTTATAGAAGTTGATGATAAAATTAATACTTCCCCTACACAGTCCAGTATTACTTCCCAATTTTTGTGATCCATGGTTCATTTGTAAGCTTTTCTGGACCCTTCATGGCCTAAGGTATTGTGGGTTTCCATTATAACCGGTACTCATTCCAAAGGCCGCAAGTAAGGTAGCTAGGCGATTCTGACCTTATTGTAAAGTAATCTGTCAAGAGCCTTAATATTTTAAGCATGTTGTTTGAGCATCTTATGAACTGGTTCATCTTCGTCCTCCCAAAGCCTGGCTTCATGAGTAGGTCGTATAACTGTTCAGCGTTGCAATTGTCAAGATATAGAAGTGGCAGTTAAGTCAGCCCATCTAAGTTCATATGTCTCATTCCATCAGCTTGGATATTATTCAAGTCGTAGTGCTGAAACCTAAGAGCCCATCTGGCTAGTCTTCTGTCAGATCTTTCATGTTTTGCAGCCACTTTAGGTAAGCGTGGTCTGTAACAACTGTAACGTTCAAATTTACAATAAGGGCTGGAAATGTTTCACTGCTAAGAGAACAGATAAGCACTCTTTTTCTGTGACGCTATAATTTAGCTCAGCTTTTGAAAGCGTTTTAATAATATATGACACCAGGTGCTCAATGAACTTATCATCCAGTTGAGAAAGGTTGGCACCTATGGCTATGTCAGAGGCGTCATTAAACAAAATGATGGCTTTCCATAGTCCCAATGTCACAATATCAGTCATTTTTTCAACAAACTCTTCATTGACTTGAATGCAGTATGTTGCTCTACTCCCCATATGAAAGGGGTGTTTTTGGCAAGCAGTCAGACAAGAGGTTTGGCGAGTTTAGTGAAGTTAGGAAATTAATTGATGTTAATATCACATCATTCCTAAGAATACATGTATTTCTCAAGGGATTTCAGCTCAGGAATATTATAAATTGCTTCAACCTTATTGTACAAAGGTTAATTTCGTCCCAAAATATGGCATGCCCTAAAAAATCCAAGTCTTGATGGAAAAAGCACACTTTGCAGGTTTCATGTTAAATATGTTCCTCTCTCAGTTTGAGGAATAATGAATTGAAGCATTCAAGATTATTGAGCGAAGTTTTGAAAAACACTGTTATGTCATCTAGATAACCAATCACACAGCTGAGTTTAAGACTTTGCATGAAGTGATCCACCACCCATTGGAATGAGGCGGGAGCGTTGCATAATCCCTTAGGTAGCCTAGTAGGCTGAGTTAGTCCTTACATGCAAATCAACGCGCCTTTTTCTTGGCCTTCAGGTGAAAGATTAATCTGCCAATAACTGCTGGTGATTTCCATTGCGGAGAAGAAATTTGAGCCAGAGAGTTAGCCAGTGCATTGTAAATACATAGATTCGGATAGCTGTCCTTCTTTCTGAGGCTGGAAAATTTCCTGTAGTCCATCACTATTCTATTATACAGTTCTTATTTATGAGTAACAGTGTGGATGACCATGGACTCTGTAAGGGCACAAGTAAGCCGGTATCCTATAGTTTCTTGAGCTCAGTCTTTATGTATTGCTCCTCTACCTTCATATTTCTATATGGCTTTGATTGGATAAATGGTTGAATCTCCAACGTCAATACTATGTGTCCAGTCTTTCATGTGACCATAGTCAACATCTGATTTGTAGAAAACATCTTTATATCCTTCAAGTAGTTGATGCAATTATCTCAAGTTCCATCTGATTTAACTTATCATTTATATAAACTTGAGGGATAAGGCAAATTATATTTTTGGCAGGTAAGCGATAATTAAGGTGAGTGCAATTAAAATGTACCTTGTAAATTTAATAAATGGAAATTTACCTTTCCCAATTTCTTGATGTTTCTTAACTAAGATATCTTTGTCAGTTAGATTCCCAAGTACTAAGTCAATAGGTTGCTGATAAGCTGAATCAAGGACTCCTAGAAAAACTCTTGGTTCAAACCTACTTACCCCATTAACACTAGTGATATGTAGCAAGCTGTTCTGGGGTATACACAGGGTTATGTTGGTGGAAACCACTCTTTGTTCTCCTAGTACAGTTTTTACCTCCTCAGTGGCATAAAATGGTATGCCCTTTGTTGCATCTACTGAGTTGAGTAGCTTTTTGTGTTTCTTCCCGAGGTAAAATATTGCAAAGGTAAAGCAGAAGCAGGGTACTCGACCAGACAATAGTAATTCTTCTTGAGGAGTCTTTATTATCTAAGCTAAAGGTTACTTCATATTTAGGAGTGATAATATACTTCTTTCAAGTTGATAACTCATTCTTACTTGATCATAAGTTGTGTCCTACTGAGAATATCCTTTTGAATTTTGTCTAGGGCAAAATCAGGAGCTGAAAATACTAATTTTCCAACTCAGGGTTGCAGAGTGAGAATGCACCTATCACCTTGGTGTTATCTGGACCTACGGTAATATACTCTTTCTTGTATTTAAGGTCAGGGCGAGTTTGATCTTCTTGATGAATCAGGATGACACAGCATTGATAGGTGATCCCATATCTAAGATAACCATAACTTAGACCTTTTAAATCACCACTTACACTTTGGTAATGGTTCCTCCAAACTTCAGTGGAAGTTCTAATACCTCCTTGAAGAGGAACGTTGCATTGAGCTTTTGGGCAGTCTCAGGATACTTATTCTTTATCTCAGGAGACTATTGATTCTCAAGGTGGGTTAGATCAACAGGGCAAGGTACTGATCAGCATTAATGACTGTATCAATTATCCTGGGGCACCTTACAATCTGACTGAGGTAGATGTCTTTGGGAACCTTGGCGTCATCAAGATTTTCAGCATTCAACCAATCCAGGATGGCAAGCTCAGCGGCTGAACCTAAAAGTTTTAAGAATCTGTGTCATCATGACCCCTTCAGAGTCATCATTAGGTTCATTTTTAATGCAAGCAAGTTGAATCTTCTGCAATGTTTCACTCTCAAGTAATTTAGTTCAGTCAACTTGAGATTTACTTGACCATAGGCCAACCTTCCTTTTCCCTGATCAACAATGGCAGAATTATCCTTGAAGCACATATCCTCAGTATGGTTGTTCTTTTTGTAGTAGTTGCATCTTGGTATTTCTTCTTATTAGTCTTCGCTCCCTTATAGTACACACTCATTTTTGGTTGCTTTTTGTGAAGTCTCTGGCTTGTGTATGACAACTACATTAAGCAGGGCTCCATAATGTCTATGACGTAGTTGAAGCTTTGTTGATGGATGTGACATGCATGGCTAGGTTGGGGTTACTATGTTGATCAGCAACGATGGCAGCTACATCATTATCCAGAGTAATCATCTTTGAGGTCAACAGTGTTTGGGTTTCTTTATAAAGGCGGTCAGCGAATTTGATGAGAGTTTCATTTTGGCATAGTGCGATTCTCATGAAAGCCTATTTCTTTATACTTAGACTCTGCTTTGGCCCAAATTGTTTGATAAGCGCATCTTTACCTTTTCTCCAGGTGTGCAGGTCGTCCATATGAGGTACCATAACCTCTTGAGCCATACACCAAAAGCAAGATAAAATATGATTAATCTTTTTCTTGTTGCACCTTTTTATTGTGGCTTCATAGTTGTAAAGGAAAGATGCAATACTCCCTTCGTTAGGTGTATATGACTCCTTGAATATATGCGTGAAGGTAGTGGCCTCCAATATGGTAGCAACGCGTACTCTGGGAGTTTCAGAGTCAGTAATTTTGGTTTGTAAATCACTGTTCAACTTGATGTTTGAGTCAACGTATCTGATCATGTAGAGGATTATGATGTTGCTCCATTTCCTCCAAGATAAGTCTTGGCGTAACATTCAGCAATTAATTATTCTTTCAAGAATAACTTTATTGTTCTCCATGTTCTTAATGCAGATATGCAAGTCATAAATTTGTTGGCGAGCGGATGAGTGGTAGGTTTGCAAAAGCTTGTTCTCATCATCAAACAATCCAATGCGCTGATTCAATTCCTCCTTCATCTCCTTGCACTTGATGCGGGGGGCTTATCAGTCTTGGCTTTCAATTCTTCTGTGAGAGCATTCCAGCGTTTTTCAGCTTCATTGAGGTGATGATAGACTCAGTTAATGCCCTCTCAACTGGGGATTTGCCTCTCAAGTTGAACTCTCCATCTTGTTGAGTTGCTCAGTAATAGAAAGTGTAGATACTTGATTCAAATGATTTGTTAAATCTCTTTTGAATTGGGCTACTCAAGAAATGATTTTGTGATAATGATGAAGCCTCAGAGGTTCAATGGGTCTTCAGCTTATCATTTTTCGTAGGGCTTGCTCTAGCCATGCCTTAAGGATGGAGATCTTTTCTTCTACTGGTGACAGTATGTTAAGCTTGAGCTGCCATTTTTCCATGAGCTTTTCTATCTTGTCATTAGAGCTCTTCAGCTAAGGCGTAAAGTAATTGCATATTATTTTTTATTTGACTCCGATATATCCTTTTAAAAGGAGCTTCACAACTTCCTCCACATACTTAATAACACCAGAATTAAAAAATTCCCATTTGAATTTAGAGCTGAATAATGTTAGAACACTTCACTTTGATCAAACGGCGTTAATTTCTATACTTTATAATGCTAAATTATATAACCTCTTGTAGGCCATCTGTAAGGCCCTTGGGTATTGATATGATGATTGAGTTCCAATTTGTGGACTTCTCTTAAATTCACAATATGGTAAAACATGGGGTTTACAAATTGTAAGTAGCGAGAGAGATTTGTACTTGACCCATAAAACTCTGGGCGAGAACTGGATTCATACAGTTTCATAAGAGATCTTTCCATGGCGGATGTCCTTTTATGGTCGCCTCTTTCTCCTGGGTTAATGACTCCATATAAATAACTCTTTGCTTCTTTGTTAAAGATCCAAGTAAGTTAACAAGATTTAATAATCTCCATAGGATTTTCTTGAACTTATAAAATGTGACGATAGGTTGACTTCCATTAAAGGATCTTATTCACCAATTCCGTTGTGCAACCTTCTGGTGACACTATCAATCAGGTTATCTACCATGGTGTGATCAACTCGTTGCAGGTATCATTAAGCATTGGCTGAGCCTTTAATGAGCACCAGCCTTTTGGGCTTCCATTTTTAATATTTATGCTTTGCCAAAGAAGGCTGACAGTCAATACATGAAGCTGATTAAGTTACATGACAATTATATTTCTTATTGTATAAGGGTGCCAAGTCACCACTATGTCTCGTCAGCTAGATATCCATCCCATGGTAAGTATTGCAAATTAGACTTATTTAAGCCAAGTACCAAAAAGAGATAATGAATTGATGATGTAAATTTATTATAGTTAAGATAATGGGTTCTTATATGTTATTAATAATATAAAACACAAAAGGAATAGTATTAATAATATTAAGAGGGGTGACATCCAGAAGGGAGGCTCTTAGTCATGTAATGCATTCCAGATGGTATAATGCTGTTAAAATATAAGTTTTGTTAATTGCTTGCTGGCTCTTGGCACCCTGATTTTCAAAATATGCGCAGGAGAAATACAACCTGTACTGTGAAAATAACTACTTTTGAGGAGACTCTGCTAACCACTTATATATAAGAAGTAATAAAACCCAAACAACACGTCTAAACTGGCTGAAATATAGTTTATTAGTGATTGCTACAGGCTGAAGAGAGAACACTGTTACGATCTACTGCATAATAATTGAAATTAACTTAGGATCAGACTGAGGTAGGTAAAGTTCAATATTAACTTTGATCCTATCTAGAAAATATGGGTTGTCACCTATAATGGATTTCAAACTCACCTCACTTCATTAAAACGGAAGATAATGGTCAATTGTAGGCAAGATGAACCCGTGGGGTAATGATTTGATATATTTCAACCAAACACCGTGAGAGAAAGTAGTTGCACCATGGGGACCCCCGCCAAGCCTATAAAAGGGGGTGGTCCTCACATAGGTGCTTGAGATGAAATAGAAGGGCCCGGGAGGGACCTCCAATGACTTCCCCTAATTTTGCCGCATAGTCAGTGAAATTTGCTTACCTGAACTCATGCTATTTAGCTGAGCATTATTAGTAAGTGTAATGCCCTAATTCAAAGGGTACCCCTGAGAATTGCCCAGGGACTTTTGGCCAATTTAATCCATAGTTTGAGCCAAATCACTCATACTACAATATTGGACTTGTAATTGTCCAACATTACCCCCTTCAAGAGTGTTAAGGTAAGAGTAAGAGCGCAAGAATTGGTCATGTATACGGTTAATGGTAACTTCAGTAGTCAGAGATTTTATAAATTACTCATCCCCTCGCTTATAAGTGATGACAATAGAGCCTTCCCAGATAGACCTGAGATTCTCACTTCTGTGAGTGATACAATTAAGGTATTATAGCACCAAGTCTGACACTTGTAAGGTAGGTAGAGGAGGCTAGAGCTCATTAGCTGCTCGACCTCTTTGGTGATTGTCTTTGCCATTTTGATCATCACTTCTGATTGCAACTGGATGATGTGCTGAACTAACTTCTTCATATCTTACTCAGTATCAGTTTTATCGGAGAAGATATCTTTTGATAGTAACGCTGGCACCCCAGGTTCTTGCCCATACAATAATTGAAAATGTGAATTTTAAGGATCTGGTGATAGCTGATATGGTAAGCCATGAGGGCACTTGGTAAGTAAAGATTTCAGTGAAGAGAGTCAGAAGTGGACATTTTGTTTAAAGTAAAGATCAGTGTCCCATTGGCTCTTTTCACAATACCATTAATTGAGGGGTTGTAGGTAGCAGAGAAAAGCTGATGTGTTCTCATGGAAGTAGTGAGGATCTTCACCACTCTGGAGGTATTTTTATCCATTGTCACAGAGAAGGACCTGGGGACAACCATTGCGAGAAAATATATATTGATGAAGGAACGTGGCCGTGGCTTTGGCAGTTTGAGAAGGAAGAGTCACAGCCTCAACCCATTTGGTAAAATGATCAATACTGACTGGATATAACCAATGCCACCAGTGGTCTGAGGTAGAGGGCCTACCACATCTAGACTTATGGTGTGTAGGGCTGTTGAGGCATAGTGGGTTGATATTGATACCTGGTCTTATAGCTGTATTGCTTTTTACAGGTCAGACATGCATCCAGGGCTTCAATTATTGTCTCCGTGAGCCCTCCCAGTAATATCGCTCTTTAATCCACACATAAATTTCCTTACTCCGCTATGCCCTAGAAGGGTATGAGACTCCAAAATTACAGGTACTCGCTTTGATGGTCTGAGTTAGGCAACCAATTCACCCCTATTTTTTATATAATTTCCCGTTCTCCAACTTTGTGTTGTGGGAGTATCATTCTAAAATCTTTTGTAATGGTTCATTTTCATCAGCTCATGCGTCAGGAGTCATTAGGATGTCATGCAACCTCTTGGTTTCTCTATTGTCAAGGTGAAGGACATGCAGTTGCGTCAACCCATAAACATTTATAAGGCGTGTCCCCACTCGATGCTCAATGGTCATATCATAATGCTGGAGCTTAAGAGCCCAGCGAGCCAACTTCCTCATGTGATCTTTCATATTTTGTAACCACCTTAATGAGGCGTGGTTGGTAACCCCTAATAAATAATATCCCGTATAAAAAAGGGCGTTAGTATTTAACAGCGAGCAGGACAACCAGGCACTCCTTCTCAGTGACGCTGTAGTTGCTCTCAGCTTATGACAACATTTTACTAAAGTAATACACATGATAATCAACCCCATTTTCCTCTAAATGAGCTAAGCTAGTTCACCAGCGTAGTCAGAGGCATCCGTGAACAACATGAAAGGCTTGCCAAAGTCAGGATGGAGGAGTATTAGCCTTTTCTTCAATAACTCCGTCAGAGTCTCAAATGCAGCTTTTTGTTCAGCAGCTTAATAGAAGGGGGTGTTCTTAGCCTGGAGGCGGACAAGGGGCTCTCTGAGCTGGGCGAATTTAGGGATAAATTGATGGTAGTACCCCATCATGCCCAAGAAGAATTGTATGTCATGAAGGGTTTTAGGAGTTGGCACATTGGATATTGCTTCAACCTTATCCTGTAGAGGTTGTATCCTATTTTGAGAGATGGTGTGCCTGAGAAAATCCAGCTTCTACTGGAAGAAAGTAAACTTAGAGGGCTTTAGTTTGATGCTAGATGCCCGCAAGCATTGAAACACCTCCTTTAGGTGTGTAAGATGCTCGTTGAACGTCTTAGAGAAGACTGTGATGTCATCGAGGTAGACAATCACACAGCTCAGCTTAAGATCCTGGAGAATGTGATCCATCACCCGCTGAAAAGTAGGAGGCGTATTACACAACCCCTGAGGTAGCCAAGTGGATAGAACAAACCCTCTCTGCAGATAAGAGCGCATTTCTCCTGATCCTTTGGAGAAAGTTCCATCTGCCAATACCCACTAGCCAAGTCCATGGCGGAGAAAAATTTAGACCCATAGAGTTGGGCCAGAGCGTCGTCAATGTGGGTAATAGGGTAGCTTTCCTTCTTGGTGAGGTTGTCAGCTTACATTAGTCCATCACTACCTGATGACCTCCATTTTTCTTTTTTATCAATAGGAGTGAGGACGACCAAGGGCTTTAGGAAGGCACCAAGAACCCATAAATCAGAAGCTGTTTGAGATCTGTCCGCATCTGTAGCTCCTTGACTTTTGATTTGTGGTAGGGTTTGGAGCGGATAGGTCAAGCATCACCAACATCAATGGTATGAGTCCAACCCTTCATGTGCCCATAGTCAGTGTCAGATTTAGAGAAAATGTCGCTGTAGGCCTCAATCAGGGAGTGGACTTTTTCCAGCTCGTCTGGAGTTAGTTCATTAGAGATATGAATGGAATACAGGGTACGTATTAACTGGTCAGCGGGTAAACCCATATCTACCATAGATCCAATACATTGAGCTTGCTTTATTTCCTCAAGGGGAATCAGCATGCCTCTTCCAATCTCCTGATGCTTTTTTACCACCATACCCTTCTTGATGAGATTCCCTAACAGAAGGTTGATGAGTCGTTAAAAGGCAGGGTCTAACACACCTAGCAAAACTCTGGGCTCTAAAGGCTAACTCCATCAATGCTTATTAGGTGCAGAAGGCAGTTGTGTGGGATTTTCAAGGTAATCTTCGTGTCAACTATCCTTTGTTCACCAGCCTTGATAACCACTTCTTTAGAAGCATAGAAAGTGATAACTTCTAGGGCTTCCACTGATTGAGGCAACAGTTTGGTATGTCGTCCTGCTGTGGTATAAGAAGGGATAAAGCGGAAGAGGGATACTCAACTGTGCAAATATATTACTTTTTATAAAGCTCCTCATTGGTCAAAATCAAGGAACCTCGCTTTAAGCAGAAAGATATAACCCTGCTTCAAGTTAATAGTCCCTTAATACTCGAGCATGAACTGGGTACCAATTAGTAGATCATAGGTATTGTTAGTTAGGGCCACCGCTGGAGCTGGCAAGTAGAGCATTCCAAAACGGATGAGGAGAGAAGAGTAAGCCCCAATGGCGCAGGTGTTGTTTGGTCCTGAAGTCCCAAACTCTTTAGCGTAGTCAAGGTTGGGGGACAGTTTAATCTTTTAATAAGTTTTGATGACACAACGTTTACTGGGGCCCAGTGTCAAGGATAGCCTTAACCCGCACTCCATTGACTAAGACTTCCACTTTGGGTAAAGTTCCACCCAAGTTGGGAAAAAGAGCGAGAACCTCCTTTAGTTAGAGTAGAGGCAAGTCATTTTTCTGTCTTAGGGTATTTCTTCCGGATAGACTGCAGAGTATGAACACACTGGTTCAGGTGGATCAAGGTGGAAATGAACTGGTCAGCGCCATAGGCAGTGTTAAAGACCTCAATTCCCTCAACACTTGGCAGAGATAAGTTTGGCGGGGGATCCTAGCCCAATCCACTCTATCAGGGCTCAACCTGTCGAGTATCTCCGCTTCATATGGGGCTCCTAAGACATAGTGACCCCTATTTTCACCACCCACTTCAGATTTGTCATCAGAGGGTTATCAATGCAAGTTAGGGAGGCCATAGGGGGTGAGGTAGGTTCAGAACTTCTATTATGGCATGATAGGTACTGGGGGTTGCTCCTCAACCTAATTAACGTTTGTGGGAAGCGTTAAAATTTTCACAGCTTGATCTTTGACCTTAAAAGTAGGGGTTTGTGCTGCCTCAAAGAGACAGGTTTAAAACTAGAGTTAGCTGGCTGAGAGGTTGAGTAAGATAGCGTCGTAGAGGGGGATTCTTTTTCCATGCCAGCTTTATGTCGTTCAGTGGCTGTGTGTTTTAGTGTAACAGACAGTTTAGCTTTTGTGACCGGGTCATTTAACCCATTATTAGTGGGGCAATTAGCACCTGAGAAAGGGGTTTAGACTTAGGAGCAGGCTTTGGAACCACATAAGAAGAATGCTCTAAAGAAAAGATGGACAAGGCAAAGGAGCGACTGCTTTCATCATCTGTTTTTTGGAGCTGCAGACAAAGGGAAACACTGCCCTTTCACAGCCATTACCATCTGATTATTGTTATGGAAAGAAGAAGCATTTTATGATGCTTCTATAGGAGCAGGTTTCTAGATGGAAGCATCCATAGTAGATTCTAAAATAGTCGGCATAAAAGCTTGGCTCAGAGACCCTTGCATAGGGTCAAGTTGATAGAGATCAGCCACCTTTAGCAAAGTAGAGCAGCCAAGATATCCGCAATAGCATCATCTAGGGGTAGCATTTTTGCAAGCGATAAATGTTGAGCTTTGTTGTATAAGCGTTCAGCAAAAGAGGCAATTATTTCACCCTGTTGCAGGCTAAAGCACATAAAGGCCTGTTTTTGCATGTTCAAACTTTTTAGGGAGCCAAATTCCTCAGTGAGTGCTTGCTTCACATCCACCCAGGTGCTGAGGGTGGCCATATGTGAAACCATTATCTCTTGAGCGCCACGACTCAAGCAGGGAAGGAGGTACTTTATTTTAAGGTGGTCCGTTGCCCCTTTCATAGAAACTTCATACATAAAGAAAAAGAAGCAACACTTCCTTCACCCAGGGTAAACTTATCCCTAAAAGGGTTTATGGATACCAGGGGAGGCCCATAAGGGCTTGCAATGAGTGCTTCTCAAGCATTTTGAGGTGAGACAAAGTACTAGCTAGCTGGAGTTTAAGAGTGGCTAGACGGGGTTTATTTCTGTAGAAAGGTCGTGAGGGTTACTAACCCCACAAACCTCCATTGTTTTTGTTGTTTTTGTGGTGTACAGGCTCCCCTGTAGTGAACACCAAATGTTGTAATTCAAAGGCTGTTATTTGCTTGCTGGTGCTTGGCACCCTGAATTTTAAAAATATGCAGAGGAGAAATACAATCTCTACTGCGGAAATAAATACTTTTGATGGGACTCTGCTAACCACTTATATAAAAAATAAAACCTAAATAACTCTATATAACTGGTTGATATATAGTTCATTAGTGATTGTGACAGGTTGAAGAGAGAACACTGTTATGATCTACTGCTTAGTAATATAAATTAACTCAGGCCTAGAGTGAGGTAGGCATAATTTTATTAAACATGAGCCTATTTTGGAAATTTTGGGTTTCAACCTATCAGAGCTTTCAAATTCACCTTGCTTCACTAAAACGACAGGTGGAGGGTCATTTATAGGCAAGACAAACCCATGGGGTAATGATTTGATATATTTCAACCAATCACTGCGAGAGAAAATAGTTGCACCATGGGGGACCCCTACCAAGCCTATAAAAGGGGGTCCCACATAGGTGTTTGAGATGAACTAGAAGTGGACCCTGGAGGAACTTCAATGATTTCCTCTGATTTTGCTTCATAGTTGGTGAAATTCGCTTACCTGAACTTGTGCTATTTAGCTGAGTATTATTAGTAAGTGCAATGCCCCAATTTAAAGGGTTTCACTGATAATCAGCTAGGATCTTTTGGCCAATTTTGTCTGTAGTATGAGCTGTATCACTCTTACTACAATATCGGAATTTGTAATTGTCTGATAAATGCTTTTGTATCATAGTTTTGATAGCGCTAAAATGGTGAGTTGGATACTCAAGTTGGAGAGACTGGGGGTCACTTAAGTTGATCATCTGGCAGCTTCTAGATTCCTACCCTTTTTTAGGCTCAGCTTAATTTGCTGCCTCAAGTGCCACATTGCTAGTTGTCTGATAACTGATGATACATCATTTTGATGAGGCAGGAATTTATCTTGGGGTATCTTATGCTCAACTTGGTCTTTCAGAGCCTTCCAAGAGTTGAATAGAGCTGTGCTGACTATTGTTTTCATCAGGTAATTTATCAAGGTAATTAAGTTTAACCTCCTTCGCAGGTCTAGGTGTTGATTTGACTGAGGGAGGATAAAAGGTCAATACCTTCCCATCGTGTCTGATACCAGAGTATCTGATAAGTGCCATGAGGATTTCAGGTGGTCATCAGCTGCTTGTAATAAAACTTTGATGGCTTAATTTATATAAACAAATTTTTGAGGTTGTAATCAGTCATGTGATGGCCAAGCCTATGCCAGATTGCTAAATGGCCTTAGATTCCCTTAGATGTGATACCAAGGCCAAAAAGGTGAGCTATAAGGCCAGATCCTCAAAAATAGGCTTTGTTAACAAAATAAAATAATTGATTGATCAGGTCAAGTATTGATATTTTGACCAAATGCAAGGTAATTTGATAAAAGATGGAAAGCCAAGTTTAAGAACGTTTTAAAAACCTAAAAATAGATGCAAAACGTATTTGATATTGGATGTAGTCATCCAAGGTTCTAGAATGGATCTCCAACGTTTGTCAAAAAATTGAGAACCAGTTAATAGGCCATCTAAGGCCTGCTTCCTCGTGGAGTCTGCAAAGACATTCATAAGCTTAGATCCCAGTTTCCCCCTCTTTAAATTATATAAACAGGTAGACAATAGTTGTCAAGGCAACTTTGCCTTCTAAAGTCCCAAATAAAATTGATAAAATTTCTGAAAAATCATAAAATTTCAATATCATCTATATTTTGATGCTCAGATATCTGTCACCTGAGACGCCATATAGTATACCTTAGAGATTTTAAAGGCCATCGCTTATGTGCAACAGCTATCCAGGGATAAACCTCAACTGCTTACATTCAGTTTAGCTTACTTTGATAAGTATACTACTTATAAGAAATCTGTTTAGCAAACGGGCCTGGAATTTTATATATATGGTGCAATGTCCTGTTTATGGGCTCTGACTGCAGCCCTGATATAGATATAACCCAGCAACCAACTGGAAGATGGCATTTGTCACAAGTAAGTTGATTTATTTGGGTGATGCATGTCACAGATACGGCTAAGAAGAACTAGACTGGGCTCCCAGTTGAGGTGCTCAAGCATCCAGTGGAGGCCCCAGAATGCAAGAGGCATAGTGGTCCAAGTGACTAATAGAAGTGGGGATCTACGGAAAATGTGAGTGAAGCAAACGTTCAGTAATGTACCGAAGGCCCCCAAGGCAAACCAGAAGGTTGCGTTGGGGGCAACTGCAAGTCTTGCGGGGGCAACCCCCAAGGGCAGGAGATGCAGGGAGGACAATGACTCCTCCAGGGTTCACAGTTGCTGGCCTTCAAGCTTTTAAAGGGGGCTTGAGCGCCAGCATGAGATGGCACAGATGCCATCACAGTATTGAAAATATGGGTAGAAATATGGTCAACCCCACAAGAGGGGCTGAAACCAAGTTTCCCCTTGAGGGGATGCTCTAGGTCCCGCTGGTGAGTAGGACCCACAGCGGCAGGGGTGGCTATGGGAGCTGAACTCACATTCAGCAGGCCAGGAATACCTAGGGGCTGCTCCAACTGAGGACCAGTTTCAGTAGACTCAGCACCCAAATGAATGGAGAGGCACCCGTTTAATGGATGCGTGGAAATGGATGGAGAAGTAGGTATGCCATCAGAAGTGGGATGGATTATTGCATTTGCAATCAGCTGCCGTATGGCAGGATTGAATGACTGGATAATCCAGTTGGTAAACTTGGGGGAAAGGATTTGGGCGATGTTGCAATTTGTTAAATCAATTGACAGAATCATTTTTAAAAGTTATGTTAAAACAGACGGCGTCTACAGCAAACTAGGCAGATTATCAGATTTATTTCGATGAAAGGAAAAAAGAATGAACCAACAACTGCCCTTGGTGGGGCCAGTTGCCTTTTAAACAGTGCAATAGACATGGGTAAGTCTCAGGGGATTGGTCATTTGGGGAATGGGAAAGGGATTCGGTTGGCTGGCTTGGAGGGGGTGAAAAGCAGCTCTTGATTTGGCAAAAGCTTAAAAAAATTTGCAAATTTCACCAACTTCTTGAGACCAAACTAAATCAATACTGCCGATCTGGGTCCTGATGACTCAAATCAGCCTCTTTACATGGCTGAGAATTCCAGATTCATCTCAGAAGGCAGGGGTCCAAAGATTGGGTTTGTTGCTATTTGGGCCGATCCCACGATTGGGTGGCTCATATGATCTAAACTTCCTGGATCTGTTTTGGAACGTTGTACCTGATGATCTGAGCCATTCAGAACTGGGTTTGCAATCTGAGCCATGTTCCAATCTGGCTTCTGAAGCAGGTCATCCTGGATCAGCTCCCCCAGTCCAGAAATTACTGGCCGGGCTCTGACATTGGGAATTGCTATTTTCCCAATTTTTGGCCATGGCTTGCCTGGGGAGTGGATGGCCTCAGGGCCCTCTCCCTGCCCTCTGATGTGAGCCATCTCCCTGCAGACCCCTTCTATCAATCCTACCAGGATTGAAGAGGGGGGAAGGGGTGGGAGTGAGATGGCTATGGGGAGGAAAGCTGTCATTGAGCGCTCATCTATCATGTGGGTGAGGTCACCCAGCCGTGACAGAGGGTCCACAGGAGCTTTGGGGCCCCTCTTCATCTGGAAGAGGTGCTGAACCCTATCCAGTTTCAGGTCTAGTCCCCAAGACTTACACTACCCTTCCCTTTTTTGGCAGGGAGGATCCCACCCCTGGGGGGCATGGACCAAGGAGTAGTTCTTGTGGAACTCCAGTAACTTTATGGCCAGAATGGCCGCGATTTTTTGGGGAGGGCGGGGTGCTGTTGGGTGGGAGGCGTGGAATTCATCTATCAGGTCCTTGCAGTTCATACAATCGCTCATGTTCATCCAGCTGTTCTCATATGAGGGGCAACCTTTCCAGGCGACCAAGTAATGAATGGATCGGTGGGACCTTTGGGAAGCTACAATGGCCTCCACCTCCACTTCCTGGGATTCCCCAATGACGATTGGCTCGGGGGATTTTAGCCTTTTCCCCTTGAAGGGGGTTAGAAGGGAGGTATGAAAGACATTGTGCTGCCTCCAGTTCGCTGGCAGCCTCAAGCGGTAGGCTCTGTTGCTTAAATCCTTCTTGACCTTGAAGGGTCCCTGAGCACTTGGCTGAGAGCTTGTGGGTAGGGGCCTTCATGGAGAGGTTGCGGGTATCCAACATGATAAGGGAACCAACCATGATCTCATGGCCCAGAAGATGCTTCTGATCAGCAAACTTCTTGTAGTCCTCGGTGGGCTTTGTCAAGTGTTTGCAGACCAGGTTGTGCAACTTGCGAAGAGAGCTTACATGGTCCTTGGCAGCTGGGACTTCCAAGGAGAGGCGGGGACAAATCTGGAAAGAGGGGTTATACCCCAGAGTAGCCTCATAGGGAGAGAAGTTAGTTGAGGAATGGAGGTAGTTGTTATATGAGAACTGTGCTAGGGGTAGATCCTTGGCCCAGGTGTCTTATGAGACATAGCGTAGCAGCGCAAGTACTGCTCCAGTACCTGGTTCACCCTCTCAGTCTGCCCATCGGACTGGGGGTGGTAGGCAGTGGATTATCATGGATTGATGCAAAGGAGGGTCAACACCTCTTCCCAGAACCGGGCTGTGAACTGGGGTCCCCTGTCACTCACTATCTCCTTGGGGAGACCAAACATGGCAAAGACATGGTTGACAAATAAATTTGCGGTCTCCACCACAGTAATAGAAAAGAGGCAGGGGATGAATAGTGCCAACTTGGTAAACTGGTCCACGACTACCATTATGGCATTGGAACCACAAGAGGGTGGGAGCTCCATAATGAAATTTACTGAGACTGAGGTCCATGGCCCCTCAGCCTGCTGCAAGGGGTGCAACAGTCCTTTCTTCCCAGAGCGATCTGATTTTGCTTAGGCGCAGGTGACACAATGAGAGATCCAATTGGGAATATCCTTTGAGGACCCAGGCCAATTATAGGTTCTCTTTATGAGATTGGCACACTTTTTGATACCGGGGTGGCTGACAGTCTGGGGGATGTGGTGTTCCTCAATGACACAGCTGCGTAAGGAAGGAGGAACCCAAACCTGACCACGGAACCAGATTGTTCCATCCTGCAAGGTATATGGGGTTCTCTTGTGGCGCATGGACTCCAAGTCATCCAGAAGCTCGATTCCTTCAGGGCAGCAGGTTTGGGAAGCAAGGACACATGGGAGGAGCGGAGTGACAGGGTCTACATCAGTGAAGTATAAAATTGGAGGAGCCAATAAGAGGATTTGGGAGGAGGGGACCACCATCATAAGGTCCAATGGTTCCTCCTCCCAGTTGGGGAACAGGGAGAGGTTACAGCTGAGCATGTCCAGCAAGACGTTCAGTGGGCCTTTGATGAATTCATACTTAAACTGGAACTCACAGAGGTCTTGATACGTGTGGGTCTGCCAGTGACCTAACTTCTGAGGTTTATGGTAGTAGAGAAGGGCCTTATGGTCCATCTGAATGGTAATTTTGTGCAGGGCCCCTACAGGAGATATTGCCAGTGGGTGAGCGACCATGCCACCACCGCTAGCTCCTTATTGTATATTGGCCAAGCTTGCTTGGTTGACATAAACTTCCAGGAGTAATAGGCCACTGGGTGCTCAACTTCCTCATACTCCTACACCAGCACAGCACCCACAGCCACTGATGAGGCATTGCAGACTTCTATGAAAGGCCAGGATGTGTCAGCATGCCGCGCGGACAGGGGCTGTGACAAACACCTCCTTGATGTTGGACATTCTCCTTTTCAATTAAATAAAAAGAATGTTGGAGGTATTAGTGCTCCCAAATCTGCTACCATAATTGGCCCATCACATGCCTGATCTTCAAATAATATTGTAGATATCAACGCTATGAGTACCCACAGCGAAAAGACCTTAGCATATTCTCAGTGGAATCCTAACTATCAGAAAAATACAGTTTATCACAAAAATTGGCTTAAAAAGGTAATAATTAATAATAGGATTACTCTGATTTCTCAGCCAAATTTGAGGAGTTCAATATTGCATGAATCTGAACCTCCGCGAGGTGAGAAGATTTTACCCATTGATGATTGGGTGCAAATCAACCAATCATTACCATACGAGTCTGACCGCCACCAAGGCGAGAAGATTTTACTTGACGCTGATAGGGTAAAAATTAACAAATCATTACCACACAAATCTGACCACCGTCGGGGTAAGAAGATATTACTTGATGATGATAGGGGGCAAATTAACCAATCATTACCACATGAGTCTGACCACCACTGAGGTGAAAAGATTTACTTGCTGGTGATTGGATACAATTCATCAAATCGTTACCACATGGGTTAGTTTTGCCTCAAAAATTTTATCTTCAATCTGATAGGCCAAAATCCTATATTTCCTAATTTGGAGGACTCAGTTTACATGCCTTTGCCTCAAATACCCATGGTCTCGAAATCCAAACTAGTTTAAATAGGAAAAACTAGTATTGAGGGAAAGGACCTTTCTTGGTTTTTCCCTGCCTAAACAATAAAAATAATATCAAAACTTTAACAAGCGTTATTTATACTTTTATTATAAAGTATAATTCTCACTTTAAACAAATTATTTGTGGCCTCCATTGGCAGATCTGACAAACTGGTGCTCACTACAGGGGTTGAGCCCCCTAAATACTTTGATAAGTATTAACAAAAAAAATGGAGAGTGTCACCCGTTGGGTGCAAAATGGGGAAGGGATAGAAGATGATGATCGAATGGACAGCCCTACTGCTTTTTTTAGTACTAGATGGTCCCCACAGCCCTACTGCTTTGATATTTGAAGAAGAACAATTTGAGCCCATATTAATACCTGAGTCTCATCGCATCACTTGGCCAGCCACTGAAGCTGTGAGAGACCTTACATATGGCATCCTTAACCCTGGCGACATTGCATCCCGCAAACAAGCGTCGTTGGTAAAGGAACGCCTCTTGTTTCTCTATGCGACTAGTGTCCTCCCAGAGACCTATGGTCAGCTTACAAATTTGACCACCTACATGCGCAAGCTTGCTCATCCTGCCCTGGTCCATATGATGCATCTCTTAGCCAGCCATCATGAAGAGCTTCATTGACACCTAGATACCCATGCAGCTCTGAATTTAGCCTATGATAAGCTGTATCAACTGACCTCCAAACATCTTGGAGCAGTTAGATCTGGTGTGGAAGCTAATCGTAACTTCATCATACAGCTGCATGACTGACTTACTACTATGGACACTGGGATTGTAAAGTATGTTGAGGAGGCCATGAAGATATTCCAGGATGAACTGAATGCATCCTCCGCTAGCACCCGCTCATTGTTGAAGGAGTTTGCCAAAGAACTTGAAAAGCAAATTGAGCAAACACATCATGACCTTTCTGCCCCCAACTCCATCCTTCAAGAAAAATATGAACAGCATGTGGCTGTGGTGGAGCGGCAGTTAATTCAGGCCTTTTTGCATGTTGATGAGCTTGAACGTCATCTGTTTCTTGAACCATCTAGCGCCACCACCACCCTCGCGGCCAAGGTTGTTCAGCTAGAAAAGGAGCTAGCTCTCAAAGCTTCACTTGAAAATACCAAATATTTGGCACATTGCCTGACTGAATGCGAAATCGAAGCAAAAGGGATAAAAGCTTCGTTGGAAAGCCCCGTGCTGTTGAAGGAAGTATATAGTCAACTAACACAGATCAAGCGGAAGTATGAACAGATTAAGGAGGGGGTACAAGGCCCCAGCTCCCGCTCTCGTGATGATGAAGGGTGTAAACAAATGAAAGAAGAGCTTAAGAACCGCGTGAAAGCCATGAAAACTGGTCAATTAAACCTAAGATCAATGGTGTCACAACTTCATTTTCAAGTCTCTGCAATGGAAAACCAAGTGGAAGATCTTGAAACTCATAAATCAGGGATCAAAGCTCAACTAAGACTATGTGAATATGGGCCTCTAGAAGCCCTCTCTAAAATGGAAACCCGGCTTGAAGCCATGCAAGATCAGTTTGATCACCTTTCACGGACTTTTGATCAGTTAAGATACTATTCTGAAACCCCAATAACAGAAGCTCCAGCTATTCATACCCTTACCGGGAATGACTACAACTCATTCAAACCAACGTTTAAAGACAAGTTTATACCCGATGAGGGTAGCATTGCTTCGTTTTTATACGTTTATGAAGCAGCTATGGAAGGGGCAACTGATCATCAGAAGGCCAAACATATCCTTCCTGTTTGGGCTGCATGGCACAGGAGGTGATGGTCCCACATATGGATGCTCTTAGCACCTGGTCCGAAGTTAAAGAGGCTCTCATAAACACGTTTGGCTCAAAACAGGCTTTAAGCATGAAAAAGCAAGTCTTTATGCGTATGAGTATCCAAAAAGGAGAGTCAGTGGTCGCCTTTGTGGAACGATTCTATTTGGAAGCACAGACGTTGTTAACCCCAAAGGTCTTGACTTTGGATGATGCTGTAGCCGCCGTTTTGACTGGAGTGGCTACCTATACATTGCTAGCAATGCACATCACCTCAGTTAAACGCTATTTCCATACTATTCAAGACATCAAGGAAGCGTTAATAGATGTCACTGTTTTCATAAGCCCAAAATTCCACATGGAGCAGTATCCCGTCCTCACATTTTAACCATCAAGGATCCAAAGCTTAAGCCTCGGGCCCTAGCTAATGAAGACAAGAAGGAGCCCCTTCAGATAATGGGCCCTGAAGCGCAAAACCCCAAAGCAAAATGTCCCAAATGCCCTCGGTGCAAATACTGCAACAAGTTCAGACACAAGGAGGCTATGTGCTGGAAAAAGAAAGCTGACGCTGAGGAACAGGAGCAGGGAAAAGAAATGTCAGCATAGGGAAAGGCACACCTACTGCTGACAAACCTCATGTGCCTGACTCATTTAAACAACTTATGCTAGTACCTTGCGTTACTAATACCCCTGGGGATGATTTGGAGGGGGGAACAGATGAGGTCAGCTATTATGTTGTAGGAGTAACTGCTGAAGTGGAAGTCCCCAATAGCTTAAATGCTGAAGGAGTGGATGAAGCAACTATACCAGAAGTACGTATCTCAGCCAAGTTCTAGGGGAACCAATCGTTATTGATACTGCTAGCGACGCAGATGAGGTGGTGTCTCACCTTATTCGCCCTATCCAGCATGACCATACTATGAAGTCCATCCAGGAAAATTACCCTAATATCGCGTGCAAATTAACCTCCAATTTCCATCTCAAGGAGGTCTTAGCGCTATCGCCCACCTTTGGGGGGACACTTATAAAGGTTGAAGTAGTTATCCAAAAAGTTTGGGTGATGTCTATTTTAGATACAGGCTCCCCAGTAAACGTAATCTCCTCCAATCTAATGAAAAAGATCAAGCTTGCACCTGACTTGGAGTACAACCAAGACTTTGGAACCGCTAGTCCTAACAACACCCGCGCACTGGGTGCTTACTCGTCCCTTCCCATTTGTATTGGGAAGCTTATTCTATTGGCCCCCACAGCGGCTTTGGAGAATAACAATTATGAGATGCTTATAGGTACTCAGTTCATGATTGAATATGATGGCATTATCAATATGAAGCAAGGGATCTTGTCATTGCTCAATTATGAAGTCCCCTTAGTTCTAGCCAATACATAACCCAGCAAGAAGGATTACTCTTGCATGTACACCAACCTAAAAAAAACAGCGACAAAAAAAGGGCAGGCTGCCAATGAGCTACGCACCCCCCTTTCTACATCTCAAGTGACTGATAAGGTACTATACCACCATAACCGCAACATCCCTCCCAACATTATTGAGGGGGGCAATGTCATACATTCTCCTTTTCAATTAAAGAAAAAGAACGTTGGAGGTATTAGTGCTCCCAAATCTGCTACTATAATTGGCCCATCACCTGCCTGATCTTCAAATAATATTGTAGATATCAACGCTATGAGTACCCACAGCGAAAAGACCTTAGCAGATTCTCAGTGGAATCCTAACCATCAGAAAAATACGGTTTGTCACAAAGATTGGCTTAAAAAGTTAATAATTAATAATAGGATTACTCTGACTTCTCAGCCAAATTTGAGGAGTTCAATATTGCATGGATCAGAACCTCCGCAAGGTGAGAAGATTTTACCCATTGATGATTGGGTGTGAATTAACCAATCATTACCATATGAGTCTGACCACCGCTGAGGTAAAAAGATTTTACTTGCTGGTGATTGGATACAATTCATCAAATTATTACCAAATGGGTCAGTTTTGCCTCAAAAATTTTATCTTTGATCTGATAGGCCGAAATCCTATATTTCCTAATTTGGAGGATTCAGCTTTACATGCTTTTGCCTCATATACCCATAGTCTCAAAATTTGAACTAGTTTAAATAGGAAAAACTAGTATCGAGAAAAGGACCTTTCTTGGTTTTGCCCTGCCTAAACAGTAAAATCATAAAAAAAAACTTTAACAAGCATTATTTATACTTTTATTATATAGTATAATTCTCACTTTAAACAAATTATTTGTGGCCTCCATTGGCGGATCCCACACTTGATACCATCAAAGGCCTGCTGGCACTCGGGGGACCATTTAAAGGGGCGTTCTTCCCAGTGAGGGGGTGCAATGGAGCTGCCAGCTAAGCGAGAGTGGGGGAAAATTTCCTCAAAAAGGTGATGGTGCCAAGAAAGCTGCAAAGCTGTTTTTTAGTGGTTGGGATAGGCCAAGACTGAATGGCCTCCAGCTTGCTGGGGGGGACAGAATACCCATCCTTCAGGACAAGATTCCCTAGAAAGGTAACCTCATCCCTGAAGAACTTGCACTTGGAGGGCTTTACAAATAGATTTGCCTTGTGGATGGCTGCCACTACCGCTTTGAGGTCCCTGATGTGTTGTTTGGGGTTAGGGGAATGGACCAGGATGTCATTGATATTGGCCATCACATAAGAGAAATGCAAGTCCCCCAGCACATCATCAATAAGGCGTTGGTCTGGTGGCTGGCGCATTCTTCAAGCCAAACGGCATCACCCTGAACTGGAACAGCCACCGGTGAGTGCGGATAGCTGTGAGCCACTCCTGTCCCCTCGCCACCCTCACCTGATTGAAGGCATTCACCAGGTCCAACTTTGAGAAGATGCGAGACTTGGCAATGACCTGTGCTATGCTCTTCTCTAAGGGCAGGGGGCATAGGTCCAGGACGGTGATGTTGAGGTGTCCATAGTTGACGCAGGGGCACAGGGACCCATCTGCTTTCCTGGCAAAAACTATGGGGGAGGCAATTGGAGAATACTTCTTAATGAGCCACCCCTTCTCTAGCATGTCGTCCAACCAACTGCTGAGAGCCCTATCTTCTTCCTCCATATAGGGGCAGAGGGGGCAGTTGATCTTGACTAGGTCAACCATCAAGTGGAACATCAATTCATACTCTGAGGGTATGGGAGCTTGGTTGCCAGGGACATGTAAAAGATGGCCTTGTATGGGGCTAGGCAGGAGGGAAAATCTGGAGGGAGGTCAGCTAGAATGGGATCCGGTGGGGCGATGGAACCAAGGGATGTACCCTGGGGAAGGGTCTTCAGCAAAGGAATCTCACCACTCAACTTGAGGTTTTTAAACAACAAGGAGTTGGTGGTAAGGTTGATATGAACTTGTTGGCTGCACCACCAGCCCACCCCCAAGATTACAGGGTAGAGCAAGTCCTGTACCGCTGAGAAATGGTTGGTGAATCCAAAGTCATTAACCAAGAAGTGCAATGGACGTTGGATGCGGCAGGACATCATGGTCTCGGATGAGGCGCCCATGATGAAGGAAGCTTTGTCCATCACTAGGTCCAAGGACTGTGCCACGCCAAGGTCGATGAAACTACCCGCCGCCCCAGTGTCAAGCAGGGCTTGCAACGTGAATACCCCTGACTCTGAGGGAAAGGAAATTGGAAACAAGAAGTATTCTTGGTCCTCTTTATTGGGGTGAGCTAGTGAAAGGGCACCTGATAAGGGGCCATAACCCAACATCAGAAGAGACTGGCCTGGATCCGCAGGAGTGGGGCATGGCAGATCTGGGGTCTCTAACACTTCCTTGTTTCACATGGTTAGATGAGTGTTAATATGCACAACCCCTCCACTCTCATCAGGGGGGATGTGGGTTCACCCTGGGGGATGATTTCATCACACTGAGCAGCCTCCAAACACTGGGGGACTATCTCATCATACTGAATGGACTCTGAACACTGGAGGCCCAACAATAAAGCCTCCTGATCTGGGCTGGGGGCTAGCAGTATCATAAGTAAGGGTTCCCTTTGGGGGAAGTTAACCGAGGAAGCACCTGAGGGGGAGCAAAGGGAAGCTAGACCAGGGGGACACTTCCCCTGGCCACGCCCACTGGCAGGGGGAGGTGCAGTATGGGGTGCCTCAGGGGCAATTATGGGACATGTGGGGTTGTGCCAGGGCCTGGCCTCAATTGCCGGGCCACAGAAAATGCAACCTCTAAAGATCCAGGGAGAGGATCCCAAGCGGTATGGGCCGCCTCAGTGGGGTCCAGGGCCGCGCGGAATGCGGAGATTGCAATTTTGACTGGGATGGGAACTGTTGAAGCCAAAACTGCAAAGGCCTTGATCAAGGGGGCAGATCCGTGGCTGCCTGTCCCAAAGTAAACAAGCGGAGGAGGCGCACTGGCCTTGACTCAGGGGCCTGGACTGCTGAGGTAACCAGCGCCAACAAGGGGGTGGGGTTGCCTGGCTTGGCAGCAGAGCGGAGCACTCCCCTGACCCAACAGTGGGCATCCCCATCCAGGGTGTCGAGGAGGGCCACACTCTGCTGTTCATCAGAGGGAAGCGGGGACTTCCACTCATCAGCAGTGAGGTGCACCTGGATCTCTGCCAGGATGCCCAGGACTTGATCTGTCTCCTCATCAGAGGGGACAGGGGGAACCACCAACCCTGTTGCGTTCACTAAAGGGGTAACGCTCTCTGTTGGTGCTTGGTGGGCTGGGGACCAGTTCAGCTGAGCCTGGCAGCAGGCCCAGATGAATGAGGCTACCGCCCAGCAGGAGAAGGCCAGGTCACAAAGGGAAAGCACGCTCAGAGTGAGGGCGTAGGACAGCGCATCGCCCATCCCAGCGAGGAAGGTAGAGAAGACCAAAACTAGTGGTCGGTTCATTATGTCACAGATATGGCTAAGAAGAACTATACTGGGATCCCAGTTGGGGTGCTCAAGAATCCAGTGGAGGCCCCAGAATGCCAGAGGCATAGCGGTCTGGGTGACTAATAGAAGTGGGGATCTACAGAAAATGTGAGGGAAGCAAACATTCAGTAACATAATGAAGGCCCCTAAGGCAAAGCAGAAGGTTGTTTTGGGGGCAACCATGAGTCTTGCGGGGTAACCCCCAAGGGTGAAAGAGGTGGGGAGGACGATGACTCCTCTAGGGTTCATGGTCGCTGGCCTTCAGATTCTGAAAGGGGGCTTGCGTGCCAGTGGGAGATGGCACAGAGACCACCACAGTATTGGAAATATGGGTAGAAATATGGTTAACCCCACAAGAGGGGCTGAGACCAAGTTTCACCTGGAGGGGACGCTCTAGGTCCTGCTGGTGAGCAGGACCCATGGTGGCAGGGGAAGCTATGGGAGCTGAACCCACATGCGGTGGGCCAGGAATGCCTTGGGTCTGCTCCAACTGAGGAGCAGTTTCAGCAGCCTCAGCACCTGAACAAATGGAGAGGTCTCCATTTAATGGGCGCTTGGAAACAGACGGAGCAGTGGTTATGCCATTGGGGGTGGGTTGGATTATCACATCCATGATCCGCTGCCACATGGCAGGATAGAACAACCAAATAATTCAGTTGGTGAATATGGGAAAAGGATTTGGGCGACAGCACGCTTCATCAGATAAATTGACAGAATCGTGTTTAAAAGTTATTTTAAAACAGATGTAGTCCATGGCAAACTAGGCAGATTATCAGATTTATTTTGATGAAAGGCAAAAAATAATGAACCAACAACTGCCCTTGGTGGGGCCAGTTGCCTTTTAAACAGTGCGATAGGCATGGGGAAGTCTCAGGGGATTGGTCATTTGGGGAATGGGAAAGGGATTCGGTTGGCTGGCTTGGAGGGGGGTGAAAAGTAGCTCCTGATTTGGCAAAAGCTTAAAAAAATTTTGCAAATTTCTCCAACTTCTTGGGACCAAACTAAATCAATGCTGCCGATCTGGGTCCTGATGACTCAAATCAGCCTGTTTACATGGCTGGGGCATTATAGATTCATCTCAGAAGGCAGGGGTCCACAGATTGGGTTTGTTGCTATTTGGGCCGATCCCACGATTGGGTGGCTCATATGATCTAAACTTCCTGGATCTGTTTTGGAACGTTGTACCTGATGATCTGAACCATTCAGAACTGGGTTTGCAATCCGAGCCATGTTCCAATCTGGCTTCTGAAGCAGGTCATCCTGGATCAGCTCCCCCAGTCCAGAAATTACTGGCTGGGCTCTGACATTGGGAATTGCTATTTTCCCAATTTTTGGCCATGGCTTGCCTGGGGAGTGGATGGCCTCAGGGCCCTCTCCCTGCCCTCTGATGTGAGCCATCTCCCTGCAGACCCCTTCTATCAATCCTACCAGGATTGAAGAGGGGGAAGGGGTGGGAGTGAATGGCTTTGGGGAGGAAAGCCATCATCGAGCGCTCATCTATCACATGGGTGAGGTCACCCAGCCATGACAGAGGGTCCACAGGAGCTTTGGGGCCCCTCTTCACCCGGAAGGGGTGCTGAACCCTATCCAGTTTCAAAGGCTGGTCCCCAAGACTTACAATGCAGGCGTAGTAAAACCAGGTTGAGCGTGATGTAAATGCTATATATTTTAATCAACTGAGAGGTTATAGAATAACAAAAAATAGATGTAGGAGCAACATGGATACTAGCATCAATTTGCAAGTTGTGGGCTTAAAACTATAAAAATCAATAGTTCCTTAATTTAAGGGGTGGTTAGCCGAGCGGGTAAAACTGCTTCCACCCCTAGTGCAGGTTTTAAGTTCGAAACCTGTACTGGCTAGAAAACATTCTAGGTGTGGTATATTTGTCCCAAGGTCAACCCACCTCGAATAATTTTAGAACATCGATGAATCCCCCCCTTGGGTTGGGACCATCTAGTACTAAAAAAAAAAAAAAATAGTTCCTTAATTTAGATTCAAATATAGAAGCTTTACTGAATGAAACTTGTAAGTATTTATATAAACATGTACTTCTAAAAGTAACCAACTTATAGGAAATACAAGTTAAAACTACATTTTGTTTAGGAGGTACCTCATATCTTCTTCAGTAATTCTGGTAGGATAATTTACATCTAGGTGGGCCACATTAAAGTAACCTTGAGGGTTCCAGCACTTGGTGAAAAGCTAACTTGGTTTGTTGCATTTGTAACATCAGAGGTTGTTCCATGGAGGATATTTCTGCAATAAGATGGTGAGTTGTTGCAGCTGTTCTGAGAGGGCGTTCATCTGTGTAGTGAACTCAGAGGAGGGTTGGTTAGTTGAATTTTTTGTAAATAACCTCACCCTCTAACTTTTCTCCATCTAGTTTGACCTTCCTAGATATTGAGTCCTTTGATCATAAGCTGGATAAGTTGGTATATCATCAGCAGATTTTGATTGCATGGTCTGCACATGACAGTTGTACCTGATGACAGCATCAAGGTATGATTCTTCCAATATTCTATATAACCAAATCAATAACCGTTGGTCCATATTGTCATAGTGTCAATTGATGGATTGATGCTATTAACCCAAAAGATACCTAAACTTATCCAGAGATTGGTTGATATTGACATAGTCCTTGAGTCATATTCAGCAGAACTTGTTATAGAGTTGTGAGGTCATTATATAGAACTTAGTATGGGCATATTCTTGCCACTTGTCCCAAGTATCAAATGGGAGGTTGGTACTATGCCATCTTCTTGCCATATCTGTGAGAAGGTTTGGCATATTTCAGAGTACTATTTTTCACTCAATCTGTAGTCTTCACCCTATAGATTGTAGTCTTCCAGCCACCCATTGCTAGGTCTGCTTTCAAATTCCCCAGCATTTACTATATGTAGAGTTGTATAAGTGTTAAGGTCATGGCCAGGCTCTGGTAGATAGTCTTAAGGAATTCCCTGGCACAATCACCAATTTTTTTGCAAAGGTATTGGATTCTGCTATATTTATGATGGGTTGTTGTGCCATGGTGGAATTATCCTGACACTATGGGTCATTGGACCAGCGGTTACCTTCTATCATTCCTGGGTACTTTATTGCAATAAACGCCAGCGAATAATTTTATTTTTAATTAACAAGTGTAAACAGTAGATAAAATTTGAACCTAAAATAGGTTACTCTAAAGTAAACTAACGAGGGGTTTTAATAGCCCTTTTTTAGGGGTTTTTACAGACAGAATATTGTAGGGCCGTCAGTATAACTCGGGGATAAAATTAGAAAGATATTTTAAACTGTTAATTCGATCTGTCGAACGGCGTTGAATCGCTAAAAAGTTCGATAAGGTAAAAAGCTCAACTCCGAATTCGGACTTTAAAAGTTGGGTATACCGAAAAGTTAATCGGGGATCTATGATCCTTAACTTTAATCGGGGAGTCGGTAAAACTTTTTGTACCGAAAAAAAGTTCAATTTTTCAAACCGAGATTTTTAAGGTTGAAAGGTTTGAAAGTATTCACGAAATCCCTTGGATCGATCGGTAAACCAACTTGATTGGATGGGAGGGGGCGACTTGGCTTCGATGGTCGGTCAGTTAAACCTGAGACCGCGTATCATACGGGTATATATCTTTAAGGGGCTGGTACGTTTAACTGGCTATATTGGGGTGGGTTGGGTCCGTTTAACATTTTCTGGGCTCTAGTTAATTATTTTTAATAATTCTATCCGCCTCGGAATTCAAGCGCTTCGTTAGGGGTTGGGTCCTTCGAGGTTGGTTAAATTTGTCGGCGTTAAAGGTTGGTTAAATCGTGTCGTTTTGATCGTTTTTGGCTTACCCGAAGGATGATCCTTGGCTGGCGGCCGCCCATAAGTTAGAAGCTTAGGTTAGGCTTTCTCTTGGTAGCTGGTGGTTAGTTCATTTTAGTTAAAAAGTTACGGTGGTTACCGCAACGTTCGGGATAGTTATTGCCATAACGGCAGCGGCTTTCTAGCCATACCTCCTCACCGATAGCTTTGAGGACCGTTCTAGCGTTGAAACGGCCGCGTCGCCTTTTTGGGCCTAGCAAATCTACCGTACAGGCAAATTTTTACAAGCCTAATTCTATACTTAGTGATGGCGGAAGGAAAGCGAGCCTCAAAGTCGCCTAGGGGGGACCGGCCGGCAACGGCTTACCGTTTCGGGTCGGGCTTCACCCGATCCTAGGAACCGTAAGTCGCCCGGTTCGGTTGCACGCAACCAAGATCCCCCCGCATCTTTAGTGAGCACCCCAGCGTCCCGAAGCAAGCTGAGCGCGCATCCTAAGCAGCTTAAGGGCGAGCTCCCTAAGCTTGCCGCAGGTGCTTCCAAGTTGTCAGCTTCCGCGCGGCGGCCGTAACCCCCGAGCGCGAGAGAAGGAACCCGCGACTTCTAAAGGGCTCGTAACGACCAACCCCCGCAATGGTAGGGGAGAGGGCTTTGGTAGCCCACGTGAAAGGCGGTTAACCCTCGATCCGCCCAAAGCGGGGGACGAGGCTATCCCAGCCAAGCCGGAACCCAAAGCGTCCAAGGTTGTTACCGCCTCAGAAAAAGGGCCAACCAAGAGGATGAAGCCTCATCCTTATCAGCCCACCGTACCGAGCCCATTAAGCCAAATGCCGCGGCAGGACGCTTCGGAAGGCAAGGGTCGGTCCGTCATGAAGCTTCGGCCCGCCTCCTCGCTCGGGGGCAGCCAGGATAATCCTCCGGCCAAACGCTCACGGCTGCGCAAAGAGAGCCAGAGTAAGCCGCAGGGGACGTATAAAGTCCAGGTCGCAGTTCGCGTTCGGTAGGTTCGACCTTAGAACTTTGCTCACGGGTTAGGGCCCTCACCCGGTCGGAAAGGCTAAAAAGGGACAACGTGATCGCGGATATACCGACCTCCCCCAACGCCTTGAAGGTCATCCTGGGGGATAAGAAGGAGCCCGCCGCCTTCCAGTTCGACCACGTGTTCGGGCCGAGTGCGAGACAGGCCGCGCTGTTTGATGGCGTGGTGGCGCCCATGGTCGCGGAGGTGATCAAGGGGTTCAACTGCACAATCTTTGCCTACGGCCAGACCGGCACCGGGAAAACGTGGGTGGGTTTATGCAACACGGCTGAGATTTTTGAACAGCTTTACGATCGAGGGAAACCTCGAAGTGGAGGGGGTGGTCCTGGGGCCGGATGCCGGGTTGATCCCCCGCGCGCTGCATAGCCTCTTCCATCAGCTGGGGGAGGACCCGTCTTTGTACAGCATCCGGATCTCGATGCTCGAGCTCTATAACGAGGAGGCCCGGGACCTGCTGTCTTCGGACCCTGGCGCGCCCAAGCTGATGCTGACCAACGACGCCCGTGACCGGCTATGCATCAACGGCCTCGAGGAGCAGCTGGTGGAGGACACGGCCGCCGGCATCGCCCTGCTTAAGCGGGGCTCGGCTCGGCGGCACACGGCCGTCACCTTCAGCAACGCCACGTCGAGGTAAGGGGCTCACAATGGAGCTAATCCGTAAGCCGATCGCACTGCATCTTCACCATCACGGTGCGCACGAAGGGGCAATCGGGGGATGCGAGCGTGCGGGTGGGCAAACTGCACCTGGTCGACCTTGCGGGATCGGAGGACACCAAAGTGTCCGGTGCCAGCAACCAGAGGGCGCGCGAGGCCGGGTCGATCAACATGAGCCTCCTCGCGCTCGGTCGCGTCATCTCGGCCCTGGTTGCCTGCAGCGAGAGCAGCTCGCGGGTCCATATCCCCTACCGGTAACCGCATCCTGGCCTACTGACCATCAAGGGAGAGCAAGTTGACGCGCATCTTGGCTGACAGCCTTGGAGGGAACTCGAAGACGTGCATCATCGCTACCGTTGCCCCCTCCCGCCGCTGCTTAGACGAGACCCTCAGCACGCTCAAGTATGCTAGCAAGGCCATGAGGATTACCAACTCCCCCATCATCAACCGGGCCATCTCGCCCTCATCCCTGCTCAAGGATTTGGAGGCCGAGGTCCGGTTCCTACGCCACAAGCTGCTAGCCTCGGGTAGCGACGAGGCGAGGCCTGCGTCGATCAACAGGGCGTTGCGCGAAATCCAGCTGGCGAGGGACAACAAGCAGCTTCAGGAGAGCAAGGCGCAGTCGCTTCTGCAGGTGGAATCCGCACTTCGGGAGGCCTACGCTGCCAGTGAACTTGGGCTGAACGCCATCGCCACCCAGCTCCTCGAGGCTACCCGCGAAAGCGCCCAGCACACCGCCGGCCTACGCCAGGAACTCGCGCGCCGTTCGGCAACGGCCGAGCTGGCCAAGGCTAAGCTTGATTCGCTCGCGGATACCTGTGAGGCCGCCGTGACCCTGCAAACGCGACTGAGCGCCACGCCCCACCCTCAAACTGCCTCCTGCCGCGCCCAGCTTCTACCCGCCGTCGACCAGCTGGATGCCGAAATCGAATTTCACAAGGGCGCGACCTACCGCTCGGTCATCGAGCTTAAGGATGGGCTCGACGCGATGATGCGCAAGCTGGCGTCGCACATCGACGCTCCCGTGGAGGTGGGTCGCCTATGGACGAAGCTAACGCGTAGGCCGAAGCTCAGCTCTCCCGGGGCGAAGCCCTCATCTCGGAACTCACCCAGCGTCGGGACGCCGTTCTCCAGGCTACCCAAGGCCCACCCAACGACGAAGGGTGGCAGCAGATCCAATCGGCGGCGGCGGGCATGGGCGCCCTCTGCGAGAGCCTCCAGCTTAGCTTCGCCGAAACCCAAGGCGCCCTTCGTAGGCGGGCCAACGACGACGCCAAACTGCACAAGCTTCTCACCAGGAGCTGCCAGCGCCATCTCGCCAACATCCGCAAGTACGAACTCTCCGACCACGAAAACTCCGAAAAGCTCCACACGATGTTCAACGCCATCAAGGGCTGCGTCCCCTCCGAGGGCTCTCCAAAGCACCCCAACCTGAAAATCAAAGCGTTGGGCCCGCTACTCGACACCCTCTCCAACCAAATCTCCGAACTCCGAGATCTCTTAAGGCGGGAGGAATCGACCCCGTGCCCCCAATGGTCCGCCACCCCCTCCCCGATACGTGGGCTCTGGTCGATGCCGAAGCTATCCGGTCGCAGTTCTCCGGCTTGGCGACGACATCAAAGCCGGAGCAGAACGCCCAGCCCGGAACGGGCGAGGCGGAGGTTTAACGACGTAACTCTGGCTTAGTTTGGTGGATCCAATTGGTCGAATTTCCCTTAACCTCCCCCTTGAGTTGTCGGTTGATAGGTTCGCCTAAGGTACCTTGTTATGATCCTTTAAGTCTGGTTTGATCAACCGTCGCCCTTCACAAATCTGTTCCGTCAATGCGATCTCCCACCCTCGAACTTCACCCAACAGGTTGGGTGGGCCATAACGTAGGCTCATGGTGAGCGTTGGTAAAACCTGATCCCCAACAACCCTCCAATCCTTTAGAATTTATTACTCTTCCGATTATAACCCCTGGAGTTGAGAGATCATCGATCCCTCAACTTTAGTCATTCAGCAAGCTTAGTAAGGTTTGGGTAAAAACTCGGGTCATCCTCACCTTAAAAATATACATCATGAATTGAACTCTTATAATCTGCCAACCTTACACGCCATCGAGATGGTTTTTGTACGGTAATGCGTATCTGGAAATCTGAATTGCGCCATAAGTTTATTGTTTTAAGGCTACAACTTTAGCTAGCGAATCGGCACTCTAGCTTTGTGGCCAGAGTATGGGCCAGCAAGGTTCTAGCTCCGTATCGGTGAGGGTGCCAGCTAGACATCGGGAATCCTTCACTTGGCATCGATCGGTGGAGCAAGTGATGATTTTTATCGACGTTTAACTAAAAGGTAGTAAAGTTTCAAGTCGAAGTTTTGCTAAATGGGTTGATAGAAATTAAGAGAAGGCGTTGAGTTTATAGCAAACCAAGGCGATGCAACCACTCTAAGCTATCCTCTGGTAGATAATAAACTTAATGACGGATCTTTTAGGGGTTATCGGGGATAGAATTTTTGGGGGAGGTTGGTGAGTTGGATGAGTTTTGGTAGTAAGATACCGGTTTATCCTACCTGGTCATGTGAGGTATTAGATTCGAGAGGTTGGCTAGGTGGACGGTTTTAGCTAACTTTCTAGCTTATATCTACACCTAGATATTATAAACTTTGTTATGTGTAGAATAAATAGTGGTGTTGGAATCCTGGCTGGTTTAGCTCGCCGGTGCTTTTAATACAGGATTCTAACAATCCAGCAGTAGCCGGGGTCTTGAAACTCTCAGCTGCTGTTACAGAAGGTTAGGGGATATTAAAACACCACCTAATTTAAGATAAAATATGAAAATGGTAACACTGATAAGAGGTTGGGTTTTATAGGATTTTTATTAAGTGCGACGTAGGGGTAAAAAAGTGAACCCCTATTGTAACGATGACCCCTTGTCTTTAAGGTAAGTCGGAGCTAAACATGAGAAGGGCAGCAGAATTCAGAATAGGCGAGGGGGCTTCCCAATTTGGCTAAATGACAATTTAACCTATCACAGGTCTGGAGAGCCGTATCCCCTTGATAAAGCTTAGATTGTAGGTATGAGATTGACTCCTGGAATAACGTAACCATGGGGGAGTATTTTAATATAATCCAGCTAACCAGCCATCTGGCAAAGGTTGGTAGTTTGGCCAATTACCACAGCTCCTAATTGATAATTGGTGGGGAAAATATATTTATCCCACTGAACCCACTTCAGGTCTATAAAAGGGGATGGTCTCCACTTAGGAGTTGGAACTAGATTGTAGACAGGATGGGAAGGAACCTCATCCTAACTCCACTAATTCCATGCAAGTTCAGCATAACCTTACTACTTACAAGAGGGTTATTTGGCCAAGGAGTTGGGGTAGAATTATTACCTCAATTAGAGATTCCACTGAGAGTTGACCAGGGTTTTTTTGTGCAGCACTAGAGGTATTCTCCCATAAAATGCTTTTTATCCTGTCTCAAATATATAAATATCTGATAAGTGGTACCAAGAGATAGCCATGGTAACCAATCTAAGCTAGACAAGGTTGATCACCATAAATGGCTCTATCAGTATAAATAGAGTGCTTTAAAGTTACCCCAGTCAAGTCACCAAGCCATTGATCTTCTTGACTAGGCACATCCATATCCCATGGTTATGTATCCCCAGGGATAAGGTACCCTCCCCTTTTACAGCTTAAGTTACCATCTTGGATTAAAACTTAACACTTGCACACATCAATTTAAAAATGGTTTGATACTTCCACGGTTTTAAATTTACCCCATCAAACTATACACCTGTTATGTAAAAGGTCCTGCTAGCTTAAATCCCCATCGATCCTGTTTGGTTTAAAGGTTTCCCTAGATGGGTGGGGGTATCTAGAAGCCATAAGGTATCCAACACTGAGTTATCATGTGAGAGGTGATCTCAGATGTGAGGTAAAGATTACTTGTATGGAAAACTCAAATATATGGCACCTAAGCCAGAAAATAGATCATATCAAGGTGTCCTATCAAGATTTAGGGCAAAGGGTTGCTAGATTCATTTGGTTATATAGCCCTTGGTATGTACACTTTTACTCCGGTGTCAAAGGGTTGCTAAATTCACTTGGTTGTAAAGATATGGGAGATGTACACTTATAATTTGTGACAAAGGGGTTCTAGGTTTTATTTAGCTATTTAGGCTAGAAATATGTACAATTAGATCATGTGACAAAGGGTTGCTAAACCACCTGGTTATAGAAGAAAAGTTATTGTACACGTGTGATAGGTGAAAAAAGGTTACAGATTACTTGTTTATATAGGCCTTTGAAGAGTACACTTATAACTTACGGTAATATTTTATAGATCCACTTAACATTAAAGACATCAATATGTACACTTATAACTTTTGGCAAAGGTTTGGTAGATTTACTTGGCTACACAGGCCAGGTATATGAAATCTTATAACTTGTGATAAAGGGTTGCTAGATTTAATTGACTGTGTAGGACTGGGTTATGCTTACTTATAGCTAGTAAGAGAGGTTGCTATATTCATTTAGCTATATAGGCTAGGGTATGTACACTTTCAGGTTTTTACAGTGGGTTGCTAGGTTCACTTGGCTATTTAGACCAAGGATATGTACGCTTATAACTTGTGACAAAGAACCACATGTTCACTTGGCTTTATAGGCTGGGTTATATATACAATAAATAATAACAAAGATCTCTAGATTAATTTGTAATAAAGGCCAGGGTAAGTGAATATGATTTGTGATAAAAGGTTGCTAGATTCACCTGGTTATTGTGGCCAGGGTTATGTACAATTAACACTCATTACAAAGGGTTTCTAGTTTTACTTGGCTAGATAGGCAGGTATATTATACTTTAAATTTTGACAAAATGGCTTCAGGTTCATTTGGTTTGAGGCTGTTAATTACACTTATAATGTGAAAGAGGGTTGCTATATTCACTTGGCTATAGTAATCAGGGTATGTACCCTTATAATTTGTGATAAAGGGGTTCTAGATTTAATTGTTTGTATATAAGCTTAATTATTTACATTTATAACTTGTGACAAAGGGTTGCTATATCCACTTAGTTATAAGGCAAAAGAATGTATATTTATGACTTATGACAAAGAGGTTTCAGACTATTTGGTTATATAGGCCTTAGTTATATAAATTTATAACTTGTGGCAAAGGGTGTTTAGATTTTATTTAGCTATATATGCTTTTAATAAACGCAAATAGAACCTATTGAAGAGTAGCTATATTCACTTAGTTATATATGCCAGAGATATGTACACTTATAAATTGTGACAAAAGGTTTCAGGGTATGTATTCTTATAATTTGTGACAAAGGGGTTCTAGATTTAATTGTTTGTATGTAGGCTTAATTATGTTAACTTATAATATGTGACAAAGTGTTGCTATATCTACTTAGTTATAGAGGCAAAAGATATGTATGCTTATAACTTATGACAAGAGGTCTCAGACTACTTGGTTATATAGGCCTTAGTTATATAAATTTACTAACTTGTGACAAAGGGTTTTTAGAGTTTATTTAGCTATATATTCTTGTAATAAATGTAAGTAGAACCTGTGACAAAGAGTTGCTATATTCATTTTAGATATATATGCCAGAGTTATGTACACTTATAAAATGTGACAAAAGGTTTCAGGCTATCTGTTTATATAGGCCTTGGATATGTAAACTTATGACTTGTGGCAAAGGGTTACTAATTTCTATTTGTTTATATAGGCTAGAAATAAGTACAATTAGAACATGTGACAATGTGTTTCCAAAACACTTTTTTATTGAGGCAAGAGATATGTATACTTTAACTTGTGAAAAAGGGTTATTTGATTACTTAACTATATGAACCAGGAATATGTATACTTACAACTTGCAAAAATATGTATAGATCATTTAATTAAATAGAAGAGGTATATTTACACTTATAACTTGTTATGAAGGGTTGCTGAATATACCTGAATACAAAGCTAAATTATGTACATCTATAATTATTGACAAAGGTTTGTTGGATTCACTTAGCTATAAAAACGACTGAATGTCTATAATATGTGACAAAAGGTTGTTAGATTCACTTGGCTAAATAACCCTTGGATATATAAACTAACAATTTGCAAAAAGGGTTGTTAAAGTCAGACATTTGCCCTCGCAGCTGCAAAAGAAGAGTGTCCTGAGTTGAAATCAACCAAAACGGGAAAATGTTGACCATTTACAAGTTTGCAATGAATCTAAATGCAATTTAAAGAATGATAATAATGATATAATCGACCAAAATACCCTGGTTGATTCTTAGTGGAATCCCACAAATCAGGGTAACATGATTTTGAATAATAATTGTGTAGCAACCATAAAATTGAGCAGTCAGATTACTCCAACCATGCGATGGACCATGGGGCATCTATTGGGCGGTACTCCCCAGCCTCAACCAGGTCCTTCAAAGTGTCTACATGGGGACCACCCCTTTTATAGGCATGGTGGGGGTCCCTCAAGGTGCAAAAGTTTTCATGAATGGGGATTGGCTGAAGTTCATAAAATCATTACCTCACAGGTACATTTTAGCCAATAGTAATTCCCCTGCTATCATTCAGCCAAAATGAAGCGAGTATTCTGAGCTTCAATAGGCTGCTCTATAATATTTCATAATTCAGACGGTGACAAGATGTACCAAACTTACTTTTAAATTCCTTCTAACCCTCAATACTGTTTAAATATGGATTGGTCAGACATTGAGGGGATCACTTTTTCTTTCTTACCCCACTTTACTAATAAAAACTCTTAAAAACCCAAGTTTTTTATTAGTGTAATTTTATTAAAATTATCAAAACTTTTGTGGGATCCAGAAGCATTAGCACCAGCGAGCCCATAAAAGCTGGATTCCTACAAAATGGTGCTCACTACAAGGGATCCCTGTACACCAAAAATAGTAGCTCTTGAAAAGCAACTAGCAAGCGCTTTGTCCCGGCTTAAGGAGCTTGAGCAGCGCCCTTACAAACCCCCCTTAAGGAAAAGTTTACCCCCGGTGAAGGGAGCATAGCTTCATTCTTATATGTCTATGAAACAGTAATGTAAGACTCATTGGACAGACAGAAATTCAAATACATCCTCCCTTGCTTGAGTCGTTTAGCACAAGAAATGATAGTCCCATATCTGGACAATATGTATACCTGTGCAGAGTTGAAAGAGGCTCTCTTAGCTGAATTTGGTTCACAGCAGACTCTTAACTGGGATAAACAGGCCTTTATGCACCTAAGCATGTATGAGGAAGAAACACCTGCTACTTTTGCAGAGCGATTTAACCTCGCTGCACAAAGATTATCAACGTCTAACATATTAACCCTGGATGATTCTATCGCTGCCATGTTAACTGGGTTAGCGTCTCAACCCTCTCTATCCCGGCATATCATTTCAGTAAAGTGCTACCTCAAAAACATCCACAACATAAAGGAGGATTTGTTAGACGTTGCTGATTTCCATTGCTGTGCAACAAAAAAGAAAACTGAGGTGGAATCTTCAGTTCTAACGGATTGAGGAGTTTTTGCCTGTAGAAAATTTGGGGGTGAACATACCTGTACTTATCCCTCCAGTGAAACCTGCTTCCTCAGTGTGACTCAAAAGGAATATCACTCCTTCTTATGATTACAAGCCCTGTAAGGTAGCCAATACCATACTCTCACACAAGTGCACCCAAGCCTCTGTGCCTTCCCTTCCAGCCAAGCTGGTAAATGCGGCCCCTAAGACTACCCAATCTTCTGTGGCCGTATCCCCTACCTTTATCATGGCCTTGCCCGTTGTTGAGAATACCCTTGGGGAGGAATCTGAAGGGGATTATGATGACGTTGGTTACTACATATTGGGAGCCCCCGCAGAAGTAGAAGTGCCTGATCATTTAAACGCTGGAGGAGTAGATGAGACCACCATACCTGAGGAAACGTACCTCAGCCAAATACTAGGGCATCCAAAAGTTATTGACATTACCAGAGATGGTGACCAATACTAGTTGGCTTGATATGCCCTCTTCAGCGGGTTCATCTTATAAAATCTATCATGGATAAATACCCTGAGACTACTAAAAAATTAACCCCCACCTTTTGGCTCAAGGAGGTCTTAGCTTTATCACCTAACTTTGGAGGAACGCTCACTAAGGTTGAAGTGGTCATTCAAAAAGTATTAATACTGGATATCCTGGACACTGGCTCCATTTTAACGTGATATCCACAAAGCTTATCAAGAATATAAAGCTAGAGCCTGACTTGGAGTACACATAAAAATTTGGAACCGCTGGCCCTAATAATACCCATGCTATTGTGGCATATTCTTCCCTTCTCATCTAAGTTGGAAAGCTCATTCTATCAGCCCCTGCTGTGGCTTTAGATAACAACGCGTATGATATGCTCATTAGCACTCAATTTATGATTGAGTATGAAGAAACAATCAACCTGAAGCAAGGTTACCTTTCGTTACTCAACTATGAAGTCCCATTAGTCTTATCCAATAAAGAATCCAGCAAGCACGAATACTCTTGCCTGGTTGAATACCCCCTCTCAGCTATACCTTTATCTTATACCACTTCTGGGCGCAACACAAAGAAATTACCCAATTCAGTGGATGCTAGGGAAGCTATCCCTTTTTATGCTGCAGATGAGGTCTTGATTAAGACTGGTGAACAATGAGTGGTTGACACAAAAGTCACGCTTCCAATCCCACGCCACTGTTTATTGCATCTTTTTAGTATTGAGGGCGTTAGTCCCTTGGAGCCTCAGGTATTGCCTGGCGTCCTTGACCCAGCTTACCAGAGGCCCATTAATTTGCTTTTGGAGAACCTCACCACAAAGGACATAGTTGTAAAAAAACACCAGGAGATTGGCAGAGGCTTACTAATCCCAGTGGAAGACATTGAAAAACTTTACTCCATTGGTTCTATGATGGATATGGGCCTGCCAACGAATAGCCTGGTATGTACCTTACCCAACATCTATATCTCGGATGAGCTGACTCCAGATGAGCTGGAAAAAGCTCACACTCTCCTTGACAACTATAGCGATATATTCTCCAAATCAGATGATGGCTATGGCCACATGAAGGGCTGGTGCCACTCCATCAATGTGGGTGATGACCATCCTATTAGGCCAAAACCTTACCACAAATCAAAGGTGGAAGAACAGCAAATGAGGACAGAGCTTCAGCAGTTACTAGACGCAGTATTGCTAGTTCCTTCACAAAGCTCTTGAACTCCCCCCTCTTTATAATAAAAAAGAAAAACGGAGGTCATTGGATAGCCATGGACTACCATAGTTAAGTAAACCTCATGAAAAACGATAGCTACTCTCTCCCTCGCATTGATGATGCCTTGGCCCAACTCTCTGGATCTAACTTCTTTTCTGCCATGTACTTAGCTAGCGGCTATTGGCAAATGGACCTCTCCCCTGAAGACCAGGAGAAATGTGATCTCATCTGTAGTGATGGTCTCTTCCAACCAACCTGATTACCTCAAGGGTTGTGCAGCGCACTTGCAACTTTTCAGCGTGCAATGGACCGTATCATGCAGGACTTGAAGTTAAGTTGCGTCATCGTCTACCTTGATGACATCACAGTATTTTCAAAAACTTTTAACGAACATCTTGATCACCTGAAGGAGGTGTTGCAATGACTACATAAGTTGAATATCAAGTTAAAGCCCTTAAAGTGTACTTTCTTTCAAAAGAAACTGAATTTCCTCAGCCATTCCATTTCTCAAAAGGGAATTCAAACAATACAAGACAAGGTTGAATCAATATCAAAAATGCCTCTCCCTAAAAATTTAAGGGATATTCAGGTACTTCTAGGGATGATGGGATATTACCATCAGCTCATCCCTAAGTTTGCCCAACTCAGCGAGCCTCTTGTCCGCCTATAGACCAAGAACGCTCCTTTTCAGTTGGGTGCAAAAAAGAAGGCTGCTTTTGAGACACTGAAGCAACTGCTGCAACAACGCCCTATCCTACGGCACCCAGATATAATAAACCCTTCATCTTATTCACTGACGCTTCGAACTATGCTGTTGTGGCTATCTTAGCCCAACTGAATGAAAATGGTGTAGATAATCCTGTATCCTTTTTAGTAAGATGCTGTCAAATGCTTAACGTAACTACAGTGTAACGTAGAAGGAGTGCCTTACTGTTTTGTTAGCTGTAAAGCACTACATCCCTTTTCCATATGGAACTACCTTCACTGTGGTTACTGATCACGCATCCTTAAAATGGTTACAGAACATGAAAGACCTACTGGCCAGCTAGCTCGCTGGGCTCTAAAGCTCAAGTCTTATGACATGAAGATTGAACACCAAGCTGGGACCCATCACATGAATGTTGATGGGTTGACACAGCTGCCAGTCCTTCACTTGAATAATAGTGAGGTGGAGAGGCTACATGATCTCTTAATGCCCCCAATGATTGGGAAGATGAGGATGAGCCTATAAAAAGTTAGCCTGACACTCCCATAACACTAAAGTGAAGAATGGGAGGTTGTATAAGCAGGTGGGGAAAAATGGCTGCCTTACCTTCAGCCCTCAAAACGTGTACCTGCTATCCTAGAAGCTCACTCTGCTCTAGGTCATGGAGGGGCCAAGGAGACTTATGAGTGGATTAAGGATCAGTTTTATTGGGATGGATGATGGAATCTATCGTTGATGCCTTGGAAGCCTGCCTTACTTGCAAGAAGCAATCCAGTTTCAAGACTAGATATCAGTATCAACCAACCACCCCTCAACAACCTTTCCACACCATTAGTCTGGATCTAGTAGGTCACCTTCCTCAGATGATCAATGGCAACCGATTTATCCTTGTATTTATTGACCACTTCACTAAGTGGGTTGAAGCCATGGCTATCCCTGCACAAATGGCCAAGGCCACAGACACCTTTTTACATCAAAATATAATATCTCGCCATGGCTGTCCCCAAGTACTACTCTGCAATAATGGCAAAAAAATTCACCTCCTGAGTATTAAAAATTCTGGCCACCTCCATGGGGGCTCAACAACTTTTCTTAGCTCCATACAATCCATCTACCAATGGGACTGTGGAGAGAGCCAATGGAACTTTAGTATCCATCCTATGCAAAATGGCCTCTTCTGATCAACTTCACTGGATTAATTCTTTCCCAGTGCCCTTATGGCTTACCGGATCAGTTAACATCAGATCTTGAAAATGTCCCCATTCCATGTCTTGTATCGGTAGGAAATAGTAATACATGCTCTTTTAGTTAAAGATGTATTCTCCTCTAGAGTTGAGGAACCTGAGAAAGTCATGTGCATATTAGCTCAGCGCATCATCCAACTCCAATATGAGGTAATAACTAATTTAGCAACCACAGTGACTAAAGAAGTGCAGGCGGCCAATGAGCTCAGAACCCCCTACTTACATTCCAAGTTTTGACATGGTACTATACTACCATAACCGCACCACTCCTAGAAGTGGTAAGCTTGGATCAATCTGGGAGGGTCCCTTCACCATCGCCTACAAAAGAGGCAATGAATACTATATAAAATTACTAGCTACAGGAACCACCATCAATCAAATACATGGTCACTTCCTTCAGCTTTATTAGCCCCCCAAAATTCTTGAGGGTGTGATGTCAGACATTTGCCCTCACAACTGCAAAGGAAGAATGCCCTAGGTCAAAATCAGCTGAAATGAGGAAATGTTGGCCCTTTACAAGTTTGCAATGAATCTAAATGTGATTCAAATAATAACAATATAATCGACCAAAAGACCCTGGTCAATTCTTAGTGGAACCCCACAAATCAGGGTAACATGATTTTGAATAATAATTGTGTAGCAACCATAAAATTGAGCAGTCAGATTACTCCAACCATGTGATGGACCATGGGGCATCTATTGGGCGGTACTCCCCCAGCCTCAACCAGGTCCTTCAAAGTGCCTACATGGGGACCACCCCCTTTTATAGGCATGGTGGGGGTCCCTCAAGGTGCAAAAGTTTTCATGAATGGGGATTGGCTGAAGTTCATAAAATCATTACCTCACAGGTACATTTTAGCCAATAGTAATTCCCCTGCTATCATTCAGCCAAAATGAAGCGAGTATTCTGAGCTTCAATAGGCTGCTTTATATTCTTTCATAATTCAGACGGTGACAAGATGTACCAAACTTACTTTTAAATTCCTTCTAACCCTCAATACTGTTTAAATATGGATTGGTCAGACATTGAGGGGATCACTTTTTCTTTCTTACTCCACTTTACTAATAAAAACTCTTAAAAACCCAAGTTTTTTATTAGTGTAATTTTATTAAAATTATCAAAACTTTTGTGGGATCCAGCGGTGTTAGCACCAGTGAGCACATAAAAGCCAAATTCCTACAGTTATATTCACTTAGGCATCAAAAAATACTATGTATACCTATAACTTATGACAAAGTGTTGCTAGACTCTTCATTATTAGACCAGGGATGATTATACCATACCTTGTGATAAAAGGGTCAGATCACTTAATTATACAGAAGAGTTATATGTACATCTAGAATGTGTGACAAAGGGTTCTTATTATACTTGAATAAAAGCTAAGGATATGTGCACCTATATGTTGTGATAAAGGGCTGCAAGATTCATTTTTAAATAAAGCAACGTATATACAACTATAATTAGTGGAAAAGGTTTGCTTAAATTTATTTGCTTTACTGACCAGGTATGTTTACATTTTTATTACTTTTGACAAAGGTTTTCTAGATTCATTTGGCTATGATGGACAGTGTTTGTACATTAATGACTTGTGACAAAGAGTTTTTTAGATTCATTTGGCTATATAAGCCTTGGATATTTAAATTATTCCTTGTGACAAAGGGCTTCTGTTATGTTTTTAACCAGGTGATATTTCTCACATATTAATGGAATTAGTATTATAATTAATTGAGGATGATTTCTAATTTAGTTTGCTAATTTTAATTAATGTAATACCCTTAATTTGTGCTCCACATTCGGTTGAGTTGGGCTGTCTTGATCTGCAGGATCAAGAAAGTATTAGGAAGATGCGTGGCGGCTTTCCCTTTTGGGTTGGGCACCACTTTTACTAAAAAGAAAGTATTGGGAATCATCCCTGATAGGAAATTGATGGGTCTCAACACAGGCGACTAAGACCAAGGATGTTGAGGTAATTAATATCATCTCTAAGATGATGAATTGCTTAAATTCTGTCAAAAAAATTGAGAAATGATACCAATAATTTTCAGTCAATTTTAATATCAACGACCTATGCCGTGGATGTCAAACTAATTAAAACTAATTATTTAAGCTTAGCAGGCTTTTATCCCTGCACCAACTCTATGTGAAAATTTTTGTGGGATTTCTGGCAGAAAGTCAAATCTATTTCAATATACTGTCAACTTATGCTAAGGATGCCAAACCATTTATATTATTTTAAATAAAGTCAAATCATATTTTGACTTTGAGAGAATATTGGACAGAATCACTGACAGCATGTTGGTTTTATTTAACACTGGAAACTTATGCTGAGGAAGTCAATATATTTAATTAATTCAAATTATGACAAATCAAGGATCAACATAATAATAATTATTTGAGGATGATGAGTATTGTCAGTGAGAGTGCTGATGAATACTAAGCGGGAGAATTGCCAGAGAGTGTTGAAATTGCTGGCAATAAATGTCAATGATGTGGACAGGAAAGAAATGCCTATAAATAAATTGATCTCCCTCTTAATAAAAATATCTTTAAAGCTTCAAACATAATCTTCCTTTACCTACCTTTATTAAGTTTTTAGCTTACATCTGTTAGTTTAGATCGTAGAAGTGGGATTCAAGATCCTCAGAGGTTAGGTGCTGGGTTAAAATACCTGGAGTGGTTGGTGCAACCAACTCCCAACGTTGAACTAGATGGAAATTCCATGGAACCTAAGCAACTAGCAACAACAATGATGAACTGGAAAGATTGAAGGGGAGAAACCATGAGGGAGTCAATAGAGGCCGCTGAACCACAATTGTTGGACAAGTCTTAAATAAGACCTCTGAGCCAAAATGAGTGGTCAAGAATAAGAAGGAAAAGTTGTTTGGTCTGCTGTGTTGGTGGGTTGCACTGCTAATCTAGGGAAAGGTCGGTAATGATTATGAAAAAGAAAGGAACAGAAGTCTTCATACTATTTGGCCTGACACACTAATGGATTTACCTAGTATTGAGGATAAAAATTCTCAACAGCTTCTATATCACTTGGTTATATAGCTTTTAAATTGTACACTTGTAAATTTTGGTAAAGAGAATCTATTTTTACTAGGCTGCACAGGCCTTAGATATGTACACTTTTAGTTTGTGGTAATTTATATAGATTTACTTAACAATATAGGCCCTGATATGTACACTATAACTATTAATAAAGAGTGCTAGATTCACACAGCTATACAGGCTAAGTATATGTACACTTATGGCTTATGACAAAGGGTTGCTGGATTCAATTAAAATTTATGGAACAGGGTTATGCATACATATAACTGGTAAGAGAGGTGACTAGATTCACTTAGCTCTATAAGCCAGGGTTGTATATACTTATAAGTATTTATAAAGGGTTTCTCGATGCACTTTGCTATATAGACCAGTAAAATGGAACTTTTATAGCTTATAATAAAGGTTTATTAGATTTATTTGGCTATAATGGCCAGGGATATGTACATTTATGGTTTGTGCAAAGAGCTGCTAGATTTACTTAAAAATATAGGTCAGAAAAGTAGACTTATAATTTGTGATAAAGGGCTTATATATTTCTTATTTTATTGTTATAAATTTGGCTATTATGGAGATACGCCAAAAGGGTCTTGCACAGGGTTCATCCCACTGAGCAATAGGACTGACAATATGATGGTCATCATCCTCAAAAAAAGCAATAAACTTTAATAAAGATTGAGTAATTGCCTCAAAAACATTCTTTTATTTAATATAATGAGTACAACGGATCCTAGCTGTTCTGCTCGCTCTAAACTATTAACAATCCTCCTATCTCAATTGTCTCATATAGCTTATATCTCAGCGCTTTAGGATGATACCATTTCCTTGGCTTAGCTTCTCAGTTCTGCAATACTCATTGGTTCCAGCAAATCTTTGTTCATTAAATTCACAATTGTCTAGTTTGAGGCGCTTTGCCAACTATTCATTGTACATCAACATCTCCTAATTGCCTCATTTGGAAGCAATAAATGACCGACCGTTCTAACCCAATATCACCTCATCATAAGGCGCTCAAATAATTGTAGCCATATCATGATCAGCGGATTCTACCCATTCTGCTGTACCAAATTAGAGCTTATCATCCAGTCATATCAGAATTATGACATTACAACTTCCTTGACTGGATGATAAGTCTCCTAGTGTTTATAAGCCCAAAGGAACTTCACGTGCACTTGATGAATGATCTGACTGCTTGCGTGGTCCTTAATGGTGTAGGTGTTAATGCCCATCTTCTCAATCTATCTCAAACGGACCAATCCAGATGTTAGTTAACTTTTGTTTCTGCCCAAACCCATGCTGGTCATGAAACAAAGCCATGACTAAATCTTTGAACTGAGCTAAGCTGCTAAGCCACACCTGATTGACAGACTGATTCTTAATCTTCTAGGCTAAGCTGCATGAGTACGCTTTGGCTTGCAGCTTGGTCAGCATGTCAACTAGGTTAGTCAAATAATGGTGGGGATCCATTATGCTGGTTCTCCACACAAACATAAAGCAGCACTGGCAGAGCAGAGGTCATCCATACAATAATTGAAAGGGGCTTTTCCCCTTGATGGAATGAAGTTATTGTTTTATTCAAAAGAAAGTGGTGGAAATGAGGGAACTCCAATCAGAAAGACAATATGTCATTAATTTCCAGAGTATGCTCACCAAGGCCCCGTTAACTCGCTCAATCATCCCATTAAATTCTGGGTGATATGGGGCCATCAGAACCCCATGGATGGCCATCAGTTCGTTAAGCTTAGATAAAATGTGGGAGGTGAAGATGGTTCCGTTGTCAGTAAGGATAATTGGGGACAACCGTATTGCTGAATCATACATTCCATCACAAACTTAGCCACTATGATAGACCCCAAATTGCATATTGCCCGTGCCTCAAAACACCTGGTCAAGTGGTCAATTGACGCCAGATATACTTAGACCAAGTTGCTCCAGTTGGCACAGGGCCCACGACATTGATAGAAACCATATGTCAAGAAAAGTAGGGATTACTAACAGGTAGGAAGTCTTCTGGTGGAACAGCTTTTCCACTTGGAACTGGTGGCAGAAGGAAATGGTTTTTAGCACGTCAAATTGCATGATTACCAGTAGTACTGAGGTCGCAACAATTCCAAGGTCTTACATACTCCACCATGTCCAACTTCTCGGTGTGCACTCATGATAATGTTGGGCCAGACGGAAGGCCTTGTGATGTTTACCATAGTGTCTCACATCCGCTTGTACAACTCACCATTTTTCTGGAACATATTGGCCCTTATTCCATCTAATACTTTGATGACTTGAGGCGGTTCATTATCATACTTTCCAATGAGCATCTTGTCAATTATGTTGCTCAGATCTTCTGTAATTGCAATCGTTTTTAATCTTGTCAAGCAATCTGCATTCTGGTGTTTTGCTCACAGTTGGCGAAGAATCTTGAATTCAATCCTGCAGTTTAAGGGCCCATTGGACTAGGCGCCCTCAGGCTCTTTAAGGTTCTGCAACCATCGTAATGAGGCATGATCTGTTACAACCTTAAACTTTACGCCATGAAAATATACCCTGAATTTCATATAAGCATAGATCACTGCTAAGCACTCCTGCTTGTCACAGTATAATTACGTTTGTGGCTATTCAGACTTTTACTGCATTACGCCACTGAGTGAATCTCCTTTTCGTCATTTTGTTGAGACAGAACTGCCCCAATAATGGAAAGAGATGCATTTGTCTGTACAGTAAATTCCTTTTTGAAGTTCAGGTAGCATAGCACTGGTGCATTGATCAACACAATCTAAAGTTTATTGAAGGAGTGTTGATGGCGTTCCATCCATTCAAACGTGGTATCCTTTTTAATAACTCAAACAGAAGACCTCCAATACAACTAAAGTTGGGTATAAAGTGGTGATTTTAGCTGACCATCCCTAAAAATACTTGTTTATCTCGCTTACTGTTTGGTGTAGTCATCTTCTGGATAGCCTCCACCTTAGTGGTTGGGGCTGCAGCCCTGTCGCATCTACCACAAACCCAAGGTACTCCAGTTGATCTTGAAATTGGCATTTCCATGGCTTTATTTTAATGTTGGCCTCAGCCAACGGCGGAATACCTCCTCCAAATGGGTAAGGTGCTCAGAAAACTTTTGGGAGAATACGTTGATATTGTAAATTTATACAAGAATGCACGACAGCTTCAAGTTGCCAAGGATAGTATACATTGCCTGTTGGAATGTAGCTGGGGCATTACACAGCCTTTGTGGCATATGGGTCAGTTGAAAAATCCCTTCTTATGTGATAATGGCACATTTCGATGTTCCGCCACAAGTAACTTGATCTGCCAATAGCCAGATATCAAATTCATTGTGGAGAAGTAACGAACTTCTTCCAACAAGTACAAAGCATCATTAATACATGGCAAAGTGTATGTGTCCTTTTTCATGATGCTGTTGAGCTTAAGGTAGTCTATCACTTCCCAGTTGGTACCATCCTTATTTTTTGACAATAAAATAGGGGAAGCCCACGGGCTCTTCAATGGTTCAAGCATTCCTTGCTCCAGCAGCTTATCAATTCCTTATTGATGACTTCTTCCGCTGCTCTAGATTGATTTATTGGCTGAGACCAGATGGGAGGATGATAACCTGTATCCAGTCAATGTACAATTCCCCACGTGCACCCTAAAGCATGGTGTTGATGGCAAAAATCTCTATATATTTGTGAACTAAAGTGATGGCCTTATTTTTTCAGATTTTCTGATAACCCCATTAAACTTTTGCATGGTACAATTGACATTACACCGAGCTGAAATTTGACAGGAAGACCAAATTCATCCAGCAGCCCAAACTTGTGAACATGGAGGAACTTCTCCAATGGGGTCAAGTGAAGAAATGCCACGATTTGGTGTCAGTAGATTCACATTGGTTTTTTATGATGAAACAATAACAAGACCTTTGTCAAGAGAGTATCTATATCTAACCAGATCACCGCTTGGAGTGCACAAAGCAATGGACCAGAGCAAGGGAACTTTTCATCAGTGTTAACATAAAGATAGCCCAGAAGAGTGAGCTTGAGCTAAGGAGATATAGGGCAAGGGTGTTGAGCACAGTAAAAGTAATAATATATTGAGCAAACAGCAAACCTTGGTGGTGCCCCAAAGGGCAGCACATGACTGAGTTTGGTACAGGTGTAGAATGCATGGGTGACAAGGTTTTGAGGGAACCTGGTAGGCCCAGCGGTGTACCTGAGGCTATAATAATTTTAAATAAAATAAATTAGCTAACATGTTGCAAGACCTTTTCAAAGAGGTCAACCCACAGGTTTTCTCAAGTCAACATATAGAAAAATGTAAAATAACTAAGGAGTTTATTAGGGAAGATGACTAATGAGAAACATTGGTCTTGAGCAAGCATAATTAAGCCAACTTGGGGAATCTATGGATTGGCAAAAGTGGTACCAAGCCTTGGTGCACCAATAGGCACACGCTTCCATTCGAAAGGGTAACATACTTCAAAACTGACCTTAATTGAGTGATTGATTGAAGTTGAGCCTGACCTGAGCTTGCAATTTCATAAATAGAATGTGTTTCAAACTCCTGTTCACCGAATAACTGGATTGACCTGTCATCATTTAATAAAAAATTCGTTCATTTTAGCACAATAGTTAAAAAAGGGGCTGGGCATTAGGTACCTCACTTGTACCAATCTGGGCATACCTAGCCTGTACCCAGTGTTAATCCAAAGTGTGCATAATGTCAGGATGGTCATGTAATTTGACCCTTTGAACCTCCTGCTTTCAGCCTTGTCCTTGCTGTTGGTGCCCTCAATAAAGTCATGTAAACATGACATTACCCTCTCCTCTTTTTTGGGCTCTACCCCCTCCAGGGGCATTCGCCAAGGAAATTTTTTTGGGCAGGAGCCAACTTCATGGCAGCAACGGCTTGGTTGAACTTCGATCCTGCAGCCTCAGGGAAATGCTCGTGGAATGCTACAATTAGATCTTGAGAATGGGCGGAGTCACATGCTGGGAGCTAACTGTTCTCCGCTGCATCAAATCACTTACAGGATACAAGATGCTCAAGTTTTTATTTACCCAACAAGATGTTTCAATCTCCTCCACTTGCCACTCTGGCGCCCTCATCCATGAGATAATCCCTAAGAGTCTCAGGAGGGGGGGCCTCAAACAACGTGAGCTTGTTTTCATGGAATAATGAGAGAGATTCAAAACGAAGGGGAGATAAACTGGTATGAGGCGTGGCCCACCTTCTTGAAAATTTCAGTATGGCCCAATCCTCTTTGCTCCCAGTTATTTGCATAGTTGCTCTAACGGGATGTTTTTAGCATCCAGCATCACGAGATCTCCTTCCTTGTACGCTGGTCCAACTCATCTCCTACCATCAGCAAACTCCTTGTAAGCCTGCATGGCCGCATCTAAATTCATGCTTACCCCTGGTGTACTTTATTGATCATTTTTGTAAAGTCCACCACCGCTTCCACCTTGGATCCACAACTAGGCTCCATGTTGAAGGCGGGGTTGAAGCCATAGTAGGCAAAGAAGGAAGAACAACTGATTGATGCATGTTAGGCGTTATTATAACTGAATTGGGCCATGGGGAGATGGGAAACCCAATCTGAATGATCTGTGGCGATGTAACACCGCAAGAACAGTTCAAGGCACTGGTTCACTTGTTCAGTCTGCTTATCTGATTGGGGGTGATAGGCAGTTGAATGTCAGGGACGGATTTACAGAGTCTTACTCAACTCTTCCCAAAAACAGAAGTAAACTGGGGTCCCCAATTGTTAATTATCTAAAGAGGGACCCCATAAAGAGTAAACACATTAGTAACAAAAAGCCTAGCCATCTCAGCAGCGGTGACTGTAGTTCTGCAAGGGATAAAGTGGGAGAACTTCGTAAAGCGGTCCACCACCAATATAATAGAATTGTAGCCATCAGATACAGGCAATTTTAAAATAAAATCAACTGATAGGGAATTCCAAGGCCCATCAGCCTTTTGAACTGGTACCAACAACCCCGCTAGAGGATGGCAATTTGGTTTCATTTGGTTGCAGACTAGGATCTCTTTACAATACCTGCCTACCTGAGTGGTTAATTTCATCAAATTGTAAGTGCGGCGAATAATCTCAAGAATCTTTACCTTCCCAGGATGACCAACGGTGATTCCGTCATGATGGTTCTGGATGATTTACAGGTGAAGTGGTCCAGTGGGAACCTATAAGCACCCCTGAAACCAAACCATCTCATCCTTTAAGTAATAACCTCTGGTGATGTCCTCCTGATTTAATGCGCTCTTGGCAAGGACCATAGTAAATTCAGCTGACAAAGGCTGAGAAAGGACTACCTTTCTGAACATACTATATTACTTCATATTTTCCAGAGGAGCGAGCGCTGGCCTGTGGTCCAAGGAAGATGGAAGTTGAGACACAATCTTACCCAGTGGAATCATTAAATGGGTAGCATGCACATCAACCTCCTTAGGATTTGGAGCTAGTGCAGGGTTGCAGATCAAAGCATCCGCCAAACCATTTTCCTTGCCCTTAGTTAACTCATAAGAAAATGCAAATTGGGCAAGGGTCTCATGCCAGCGGGTTTGCCATGGGGTTAAGACATGAGGTGCGTGGTAGTATAGTAAGACATGGTAATCTGTACATATGCAGAAGGGTTGGGATGAGCCATGCAAGTGATGAGGCCAATAGGTCAACGCCTCAACAACTGCTATTAACTCTTTAACATATACGGCGTAGTTTACTTTTGGTAGAGCCATCTTCCTAGAAAAATATCACACCAGATGCTTTATTCCATATTCGCCTACTTGTAAAAGGGCGCTGGTATGGCAAGTTAGAGGTATCTGAAGCAACAATTAACTCTTTATTGGGGTCAACATGGTGAAAAACGGAAGTGGACAGCAACGTACACTTTACTGCTTGGAAGGCATCCTCCAAAATGGGGACCACTGAAGTACTTTTGCCACACTTGCCTTACATATAAATGCGCTACAACTTCAGCAAGGTTCGGTGTGAACTTCTTAAGAAACATACACATCCCCAAAAGCTCCTCAATTCCTTAACCAAAGTTGGAGTGGGCCACTCATGAATCGCCTTCATCTTGTCTGGAGTTATCATGTGCCCTTGTTCAAACATGACGTTGCTCAGAAAAATGACCTGGGACTTAAAGAATTCGCACTTACTTATCTTTAATGTGAGGTCAGCTGCTCTCAAACACTCCACCACCTGCTGAAGGTGTACTGCATGTGACTCATTTTCAGGGGAAAATACCAAAATATCATCCATGTAAGCTACCGCACATACCCCCATCAGGTCCCCCAAAGCCACATCAATATTGCGTTGAAAGATAGCAGGGAAATTTTTAAGCCCAAAGGGAATAACCCAAAATTGGCAGATTCCTTTTCTGGTATTTAATGCGGTCAACCACTCCTGGCCTTTCTTTATCCAGATCTGATTGAGCGCATTTAACAATCCAACTTGGAGAACACTATCGCCTTCTCCACATAGCGTGCAATCTGTGAGTCCAATGGGATGGGATGTAAGTCTGGTACTGTGACGTTATTGAGATTCCCATAGTCTATGCATGGGCATAAGGTACCATCGGCCTTCAATACAAAGAGAGTGGTGAACATACAGGGGAGGTACGACGAAAAATTTCACCTTTGGCTAACTTCTCCTTAACCCACAAATCTAAGGCCGCTTCCTCCTGTACCGTCAAGGTATAAACTTGGGAAGATATACGCACCAAATTCAACGGTGAGCTAGAACTTGCAATCAAACTCTGAATGATCTGGTAGTACATTAGCTGAAGCCGCATCAAACAAATATTCCAGCCTCTCCAAACAGGAAGGTAGGGGAACCTCCACAGAGGGCTTCAGCAACGGACTATACTGAGTGTGTGGATATTGAGACAGTGAGGAAAATCTCCATGAAAGTTTGCTTCAGACAAAGGAACAAACATCTTGTAAAAATTTTGAAAAAGTCAAGAATAGGGGTATTTTTTTAGGTTGGTTCTGACGTCAAACTTTCGCCACCACTCTACACAAAATGATGGGGTACAAAAGGTTTTTGATAGCTTGGAAGAGGTCAGACAAATGATATTGGCCAACTCAATATTCCACTAGCCCAATAATTTTCAGCGTGTGAAACTTTGGAAAGCCCCTCCTCTAACCATACCACCTGGAAAGTAACTCAGCTCAAGGGAATCGGCTAGGTCTTGGTCCATAAAATTCTCAGAGGAGCCAGTATTCACAAAAATAGTAGTGCTGATTTTCCCTAAAGGGGATGAAAGGGTAGCAGTCAATAAAAAATAACAAAATGATCTTTATTTATAGAAGAAAAAGCCAACACTTCACCACCAAACTCTTCTTCAGGGTTGTACATACCCCCATGGTACGTTTTTGCATCAAAAAATGGAGAGGAATATTTGGCCACTCTTACTACTGAGGCCACAAATCCCACCATATCTTCAGCAACTGCATAAACGTTTTTTTATTGTAATGTTAACACCTTCTCCACCTCCTGGATTCCGCGGATCATTGTTGTGGTCAAGCGTGGGGTTTCTGGGGTAATTTGATACACTAAAATGAGGTCCATATCTGAGCCATAAGGGAGGATATATGGATCAGTAGTATATATGGAAACGTCATCATAAAAAGCATTTTGGGCCGTGAACATCCCTATACCCCTTTCCATGACGGGTTGTATTACGTTATCCAAGGCCAACACCACCAGGCCAATCATCAATGATCCCGTCTGCACTGTCCAAATGTGGTGCCAAAGAAAATACTATTTGTTGGTGTTGATTTTATTAAATTTGGTGAAAAGTCAGGGAATCACAACTCTCAGATTGTGAAGCATCATTATCTACCAGGTAACGGCAAGAAGGGTAAGTACTCTCCAGTTAAAGGTAACAATAATAACGCCGGAATTCTCCAACCCTCAGCAAAATGTGAAAACAGTGGTGAGCCCCACCGCAGCTGTGGCCACCAGCTGGCACACACCATTTGCACTTTACAAAAGACCCACAAGGAGAATGTTCATGCACGTAAAGATAAGAGGCTGGTCGTCTAATGTCAAGAGAGTATCTATAACTTTCCAGTTCCCCACTTGGCGTGCACAAAGCACTGGACCAGAGCAAGGGAACTTTTCATCAGTGTTAACATAAAGATAGCCCAGCAGAGTGAGCTTGAGTTAAGGAGATATAGGGCAAGGGTGTTGAGCACAGTAAAAGTAATAATATATTGAGCAAACAGCAAACCTTGGTGGTTCCCCAAAGGGCAGCACATGACTGAGTTTGGTACAGGTGTAGAATGCATGGGTGACAAGGTTTTGAGGGAACCTGGTAGGCCCAGAGGTGTACCTGAGGCTATAACAATTTTAAATAAAATAAATTTGCTAACATGTTGCAAGACCTTTTCAAAGAGGTCAACCCACAGGTTTACCCAAGTCAACATATAGAAAAATGTAAAGCGACTAAGGGGCTTAATAATAAAAGATGACCGAAGAAACTTTGGTTTTGAGCAAACATAATTAAGCCAACTTAAGAAATTATGAATTGGAAAAAATGGTATCAAGCCTTGGTGCACCAATAAGCGCATGCTTCCATCCAAAAGGTAACATACTTTTAAACTGACCTTACTTGAGTGATTGATTAAAGTTGAACCTGACCTGAGCTCACTCTTTATGCATAGAACTGTTTTGAAACCACGTTCACAAATTGATCAGATCAAGCCATCATCATTTAATAAAAAACTTGTTCATTTTAGCACAAGAGCCAAAAAAGGGGCTGGGCATTAGGCACCTCTCTTGTACCAAACTGGGTACCTAACCTATACCCAGCGTTGATCCAAGGTGTGCTTAAGGTCAAGAAGGTCCTGTAATTTGGACCTTTGGGCCTCCTGCCTCCCAGCCTTGCCCTTGCTGTTAATGACCTCAATAAAGTCATGTAAACATGACAACCTTGATCTCCTCATGTCTCAGGAGTATAATACCTGGAGCTACGTCGGGCTCCAGACGCAACTACTGATAGGGTCCAAGAATATCCTCATAAAGCCTAGAAGACACTTTCACCTCTAACCCAGTGTTTATGATTACTTGGTGTCCTGAAGGGATGGATATAGGGCTAGCGGCTCTAAGTGGTAGCCCTTGATATTCATATATTTGCTGAAGAAATTCTGGGTGCTAATCTTAAGTAGATGGTAGCAAACTGGAATCACCCCTTCACTATAGGCAAGGTTGATATGTCCCATTTGTGCCGAGTTCTTTAACACTCCACTGGAAGTAAAATAAATTGGGATCCATTGACCCAAATTTTGAAGGTCTCCTCCCTAATATCAATGACAGCACCATAGTGTCGCATAAATGCAGTTCCAATCAACAGGTCATAACGGCTATTTGGTAACACTAGTTCCGGAGCTACAACAACAATCAATTAAAATCACAATGGGAGCGTAATGTAAGCTCTCTCAGAGACCATGTTTTCTTCTCTAGCAGTCCCATATATCACTTGATGTTCCACATTAGGTTTAAATGTCAACTTTACCACCAATTTAGCGGAAACTATGTTAACTGGAGCGCCCATATCTATTATAGCGAAAACTCAAATTTTTGCTACAATGATGTTACAGTAGGTACACTCCAGGTAAGATGAATGTTGACTGTTTACTACATGGAAAATTAAAGGATTGCTTTTGCCAAGGAAGCTCATAATACCCTCACTAACTTTAGGGTACCCTTTAACAATAGAAGCCACTGGGAAGGCAACTTCTACTCCTCTCAGGGAAAGCGCATCTGCAGACGGTTCCAGTTTGTCCACATAACTTTATTCAAACATTTGACAAGCATATGGTTTTGGGTGCCCCAGAGATTTTTCATCTGGCATTTCCTTGGCTTGTGCTTGTGTCAGTACATTTACTCCCCCAACTAGCTGCTGATATAAGGATGTATCATTGTACTGGGGGGCTTCCACTGCATATACTTCAATAGATTCAGGTGGGACAGTCAAATTTGGGATAGCGGAGGTAGAGAGTCCCAACTCTACACCGCTCTGACTTTTCCCTGGTATCATTGTTCCTGCTGTAAATAATAGACCCATCAATTGGGCAACCTTGCGCCAGGTGCCCAGGGCAACCACGCTAAAAACAATTCACCCCATAGGGCCTACATCCTTGAATATTGTAAGTTGGTCCACGCGGATAGTTGTACTGAAGATGATTGACATAAACAGGGCCAGGTCAATATAATGACTGCAGATGGCCAGCGTAGTTAGGCCCAGGTCAGTATTTAGGCCGTTGATAATAAACATGAATAGGGTGGACGTTTAACTGCTGGGGGTAACTCAAAGGAATATGAACCAAACAGGCAAATTTTCCCAAATAAGATGGTCCAGCAAAGGTAGCGGAAGTGTTCTAGTCTGTATTGGGTGGAGGGAAGGTTACAGCTAGATGGCGTAAAAACTGAACAAGTTTAAGAAGGAGTACATCATCATTAAACATTGGGGTCATGACGTTGTACACCTTGTGGTGTGGCTTCATGGCAGAGTTCATTGCAATGCACACATTAAATTTGGATAAAATCACCGTCCCAATAAACACATGGGCTTTTGCAGTAAATTGATCAGCAAATCTGGTGAGGGTTTTCTTACGCTGAAACCCAATGGTAAGAATTTAGCCTTCCGTTGTGACATCTTTGTGGTACCTCTGAACAACCACAACACTGTATTCTTCACTTCTCAGTTTGAAATGGAATTGTTTGGAAGATAACATGTGACTTGGTTAGCACTTCCAACATCCAAGGTGGATATTAACAGTTTCTCTTTCCGCCAGTCAGAGGCTCCTTCCATTGCAAACTTGAATCACTTAAAGAACCCATAGTTATTTCCATACTGATCAAATGGAGGCAGCGTATCAATAAAAACCTCCTGCAGAAGATTCTCCTACCATTTGAACACAGCATCTAAGGTAAGCTTTAGTTCCGCATATGAAACTGGTGCAGCATGATGGGAAGGTCCCTTGTCAAAGCAAGCCTGATGCGACATGGCCTACATTTGAGGAACTTTATTGCTTTTGATTGATCAATGAGCCCCCTGTAGGGAGCACCATTGTTATAAAATTCAGCAGTATCACAGAGATACACCAAAGGAGTCTTGCACAGAGTTCATCCCACTGAGCAATATGACTGAAAATATATTAATTTAGATCATCAAAACAAAGTAATAAACTTTAATAAATATTGAGCAATTGCACAAAAAACATTCTTTTATTTAATATAATATATACAGCAGATCCTTGCTGTTCTGCTCGCCCTAAACTACTAATAATACAACTCTTTCAATTGTCTCATATCACTTATATTTTAGAAACTTTGGATGATACCATTTCCTAAGCTTAGCTATTCAGGTCTGCAATATATCATTGGTGCCAGAAAATCTCCTTTCTTTAGATTTACAATTGTCTAGTTTGAGGCGATTTATCAACTATTTGTTGTACATCAACATCTCCTAATTGTCTCATTTGGAAGCGATCCTATGACCATCCATTCTAACCCAATATCCCCTCATCTCAAGGCGCTCAAGTAATTGTAACAAATATCATGATTGGCGGATTCTAACCATTCTGCCATACTGACTTAGGGCTTCTCATCCAGTCATATCAGAGTCGTGACAGTTATATAGCCTTGAAATTGTACAATATAAAAATTGTGGCTAAGAGAAGCTATCCTAACTTGGCTATATAGGCCTTGAATATGTACTCTTATAACTTGTAATTTTTTATAGATTTTTATAGCAAGAGAGACTTGATATGTACACTTATAACAATTGGCAAGGGGTTGCTATATTATATTGGATACACAGGCAAGGTATATTTACTCCTATAACTTTTGTGACAAAGTGTTGCTAGATCTAATTGATTATATAGGACTAGGATATGTTTAATTAGAACTATTAAGAGAGATTGCTATATTAAATTAGCTCTATATATCCTGGATATGTACACTTATAAGTTTTTCAAAGGGTTGTTATATTCACTTGGCTATATAGGCTAAGGCTATGTACACCATTAATTTGTGACAAAGAATTAAGAGTTCACTTGACTTTATATGCTGGGTTACATATACTTATAACTTTTGACAAAGGTCACTATATCACTTAGTTATATAAACCAAGGTAAGTATATATAATTTTTGATAAAAGGTTGCTTGATTAACTTGGCTATTGTGTCCAGGGATATGTACACTTAATACTTATGACAAAGGGTTGTTAGATTTACTTGGGTATACAAGCAGGGATATGTACACTTTTGAATTTGACAAATTGTCTGTAGAATCTTTTGGCATAATGTTGTGTTATTTACACTTATAAATTGTGAAAAAGGGTTGCTAGATTCACTTGGCTATTGTGGACAGGGATATGTAAACTTAATTAAATGAGAAAGGGTTGCAATATTTACTTGGCTATATAGGCCATGGACATGTAAATTTACAAAAATTTGACAAAAAACTGTGGATTTATTTATCTTAGAGGTTGTGTTATGTATTTTTATAACTTGTGACAAAAAATTACTAGATTTATCTAGCTATAGTGACCAGGGTTTGTACAGTTATATTTTGTGACAAAGGGGTTCTAGGTCCACTTGTCTGTATATAGGCCTTAAGTATAATACAATTATAACAAGTGACAAAGGATATTTAGATTTAATAAGGTTTATAGACCTTGAGTCCTAACTTTTAACTTGTGACAAAGGTTATTAGATTCTATAGTTATATAGCCTTTGGTATTTAAATCTAATTTATGATAAAGGATGGCTAAATTCACTCAGGTTTTAAGGCTTTTGGTTATGTAAACTTATGACTTGTGACAAATTATAGTTTCACTTTTATATAGGCCAGGTTATTTAAACTTATAATTTTTGGCAAAGTGTATCAAGATTTTTTTGTTGTATATGTCAGGATATTTACGCAAATATATAGTCATCATCAGGTTTAAAATCTTGGGGTTTTCGTGGAAAGACATATTTAATGCTATTTAATACTTCTATGCAGATGGTATTGAGAACCTAATTTAACCTTGACTTGGTATATCAGCAACACTTGATGAACCTGCCGGAATACTAAAGACAATTCAATATATATATCTACCATTAGGTTCATGTGTTTCTACTAGATGCATATTGTTTGGATTGAAAATTTTTAGTCATCTTAAGTTGTACCAATATATCTGAGATTAAGTTATTAAGCAAAAGAAGGCTGATAGGTTATAACTTTTGGCATAGTATCACTAACACTATGTATTATATCCAGCAATAGGTTGAAGCATGAACCTCACATCTATAAAGGGTGATCAGTGATGTGCTAGATACTCCAATTTTTAGCACTAGGTGGTCCCAATTGAAGGGGAGATCCACCAATCTTGCGCTAGCTACTCAAGAAAAATTGCAATTTGTTAGGATTCTAGCTGATTTGGCTAAGTTTTCAAACTCTGCGTCTCAGTTAGGTTGATACAGAAAGTTTAGAACTTTATCACTTCAGCTTTTCTGGACTGAGGTTGCCTCTATGGCGGTTTTAGGTGCCCTACCACCCGCTAGGCTCAGCTATGTTTAAAGGATGTCCTAATGGGTAATGGAACCATATCTTGGACGTTGAACTCGTGCACTTACTGACTACAACTTTGAACCTATACTTTGCAGCCCATCTCAGCTAAGCGCATAATATATCTATTGATGTGAGATATCAAGTTTAATAACCTTAAATAATTATACACCAATCTCTTATTTCCTAACGGTTAAAAGTCTTTGGTATCTTTTCTCTTTTATTTTAACTTGAGCATAGACCTTTAGCGTATCCTTGTTAGTTAGATTTCATACTATAGTACATGGCTCAGGGTGGGATGATTATGCTTTACCTCTCGCAAACCATACTTAAATGATCAAAGTAATGACCAATTTAAGGTTTTGCCAGTCCTATGAGGTCCATTAGGCCAATAGCCATGGGTCAGTGGAGGTAAGGGTCAATGAATTAGTTTCAATAACACTGGCCATGATGAGGTATGCTATTATTAACTTGGTATTATTGAGGTATGGTGCATTGGGAAGGGCGTAAGGTTCAGATAGGCTAGCAGTGATGACATTGCAGTTACCATATAAAGGATATACCATAATACAGCATAAGATTGCCCATGTTTTGAAGTGGTATATGCCTGCAAGTTTATAGTGATAAAAATAAAAAATAATAATATATAAATTCATGGAAAGGTAAAAATGAAGCTAAATACCTATTAGGATTTATGTTGACTATTGGAAGACAGAAGAGGGGAGCTAGATTCATCTAATTTACTCAGCTCAGGAGATTTGAGCACCTTATAACAAATGCAGAAACCATCTCAGGATCTACTACGCTCTGGATCAATCTTTTTTAATAGGAGTATTGATAAATCATAGTTGGGTTTATGAGGTTCAATCTAAGTTTAATTTGAGTTTAGGTAAGGACAAGGCGTCTGGGGTGAACCACAAAATTGGTATACCTATTATAGCTAATGAAGCTGAGCATTTAATATAATTAGCTATATATCATTTGGATTTCAAGTAAATTAAAAGTTAAAAACCAGTAAGTTCATTGGCCATGGATTATAAAAAAAACTTAAGCCTGATGCCATCAAAAGAGTCAGCGTTGATTCCTGAGAGCCATAGTGTTGAAAATAAGATGGTTTTTATTGGGGTTATAAAGGTCAAAGATAGCGATATTATTAGAGGTCCTCAATCTGAGTTTATGTGGCTAGTTTAAACTAAATATAGATTAATTAAACTAATAGGAAGAATCTTGATTAAGCAATATCTAAATAGGTTAGGCATATCTTAACATCATTTCTTAAAAATGGCTCCTAGGGTGCTTCCTTTATGCCTTTTCAGATTTTAGTGGCTGATTACTCAAGTTTAAAAGTTTTTTTTAGTTTCATATACCTTCTTAAACCAGATAACGCATCTGTTAATTTTTTGGCTTAACAGTTTGATTCCGCTGAGCTGGTTTACACAGGGTATTAGCTACTGAGCAACTTTAAGACAATATGAGGGATCTCTGACCCTAATAAAAACTAATAAATAATATATGAAGCAATTGCCAAGATTGATACTTTATTATATTCTAATGAATGCAGACTTATCTGCTGACCACTAAAAGAACCCCTCTCTCACTTTTTTTCACTCAAATATTATCTCAGTATTCCAAACTGAATGCATCCTCTGCTTTGTGTTCTTATTCATTCCCCTCTTAGGAGTTTTTGTCTATCTCAAGGTTTTGTCGAAATTTTCTCAATTTTCCAAACTATCAATACTTCAATTAACTTGCTTTATATACATATAAATTCTCATTTCAATCTTGAGACTCGCCTTGAATCTAATTTTCAATCTGGAAGAATGTATAGCTTATTGTCCATTCATATCAACTTCTTGACATTACCCCCTTTGACTGGATGATATGCTATTATTGCTTATATGCTCAAAGGAACTTTGCATGAACTTGTTTAAATATTCCAACCACCTGAATGTTCCTTAATGGTGTAGGCATCCATACCATTTTCTCAATTATCTCAAATGTCCCAGCCCAGATATTAGTGAGCTTATTTTCCACCCAAATCTGTGTTGGCCATGGAATAAGACATGATCTCTTAAAGCGAGCAGAAGTCTGCTAAATCTGTTAGTTTTTGGCGTCTAGGATTGATTCTTCCAGGTCATTTTGCACAGGGTATTAGCTGCTGAGCAACCAAATCGGATGATATGAGGATCAACAACATCTTAATAAAACTTGATAAACTATGTATGGGGCTATCGCCCCTTATTTTGACCTTTATCAAATATTAATTGTAGACTTATCTGCAATCACTTATCACCTGGAAAAGACCTCCCTTCAATCTTCCATGTGACTCTTTATATCTTGGTTCCCCAAGCTGGATGAATCCTTGGCTTGGTAAACTTCTATTCTTCATCCCTTTTCTAAATACTCTCATCAGTATCAAATCTCAACAAAATTTTCTCTCAATTTGCAGAATAGTCATAATTTTACTCAAATATAATTTGTATACCCTTTTCAAATCTTGAGACTCGTCTCAATCCCCCTCCATCACGTATGGGTAGCATATCATCCAGTCATATCAACTTCCTGACATTACCCCCCCCTTTGACTGGATGATATGTTCTTATTGTTTATATGCTCAGAGAAACTTTGTGTGAACTCAATTTGATAATCTGGCCCCCCGTGGGTTCCTTAATAGTGTAGACATTCATGCCAGTCTTCTCAATAATCTTGAATGGGCCAGCCCAAATGTTGGAGAGCTTTTTTTTTCCTCCCAAATCCATGCTGGTCGTGGAATAAAACATGGTCCCCCACAGCAAACAGCGGGAGTCTGCTCCATCGCTTCTGGTCAGCTGCCTGATCCTGAATCTTCTTGGCCAAACTGGTGGAGTAGGATTCCGTTTGCAGTTTGATCAATGTATCCATAAGAGTCTTCAAAGATCGCTGGGGATCCACACCACCAGTGTCCTCTACACATGAATAAAGCAAGGTGGGAAGAGCTGGATGTCAACCATACAGCAGCTGAAATGGACTCTTACCAGTGGACGAATTATAGCTGATATTATATGGGAAGACAGCGGTAGGTAGAAGGGAACTCCGTTCCAAGGGCCAATCATTTTACTAATTTGTGGAGTATGTTCACTAGGGTTCCATTGACTCGCTCCACCATCACATTTGATTCCTGGTGATGGGGAGTGGTCAAAACCCCAAGGATCGCCATCAACTTGTTCAAATTGGTCAAAATATGTGAAGTGAAATTGGTTCCATTATCCTTAAAATGAACTGAGGGCAGCCATGTCACTGTATCACACATTCCATAATAAACTTGGCAGTGGTGACCGTGCCCAAGTCGCTGATAGCCCTGGCCTCCACCCATCAGGTTAAATGATCGATGGCAACGATTATGTACTTGTATTGATTGCCACTAGTTGGCAGAGATCCCACTACATCAATGGAAATGGTGTTAGGAAAACTGGGGTTTAACTAGCTGGTATGTGGTTTTCTTGTGGAAAGGCTTTTCCACTTGACACTGATGGCAACAGCTAACTGTTTCCAATACATCATATTGCATGCTCTCCCAATAGTATTTAGTCACAAAAACTCAAGCGTTTTCTGCAATCCTCCATGTCCTGCAGCCCAATGAGCATCCATAATAATTGAGGGTCTAGCTGAAGGTTTAGAAAAACTCAGCATCGAGTCTCTGATCCACTTATATAGTTCTTCCCCACATAAGAAAGTGTTCTCCCAGAGTCTATCTAATATCTTGATCACCTGCGGCGGCTCAACTGGTATTTGTTCGCCACCATCTTCTTGTACATTATGTCAGCTAAATCCGTCATTATAATGACCGTTGGCAACTAAGAAAGGCAATCCACATTTTTGATGTTTTGCTCCTGGATGGTGTATAATCTCAAAATTGTACACCTGGAGCTTCAGCGCCCAACGTGCAAGCCGTCCTTCCAGTTCATGCAGATTCTGTAGCCAGCGCAAGAAAGCATGATCAATCACTACTTGGAATCATACCTCATGTAGATATACCTGAAACTGTAAGCATGGATCACCACTAAACACTCCCACTCAGTTACAGTGTATTTTCATTCATGAAATTTCAAGCTTTGACTACAGAATGTGACAGGATGCTCCACGTCATCATCTTCCTTTTGGGATAACACTGCATTTACTATGACAAGGGATGCGTCCATTTGTACTATGAACTGTTTGTAGAAGTTGGGATACTGCAAAATGGGTGCAATTTCTAACGCGGTTCACAACACATTGAAAGCGTTCTGGCATTGATCCATCCAATTGAAGGAAGCATTTTTTTAGCAACTCGAAAAGTGGGGCCCTGATGCAACTGAAATTGGGAATGAACCGTCAGTAATACCCAACCATCACCAGAAACACCTGAATGTCCCGCTAGTTCCCTGGGCGAGTCATCTTGCTTATCGCTTCCACTCTAGCCAGCTGCAGTTTGAGCCCATTTAAACCATGAATAACCTGAGGTACTCTAATTGTCCTTTAAGGAAATGGCACTTCCGAGGCTTAATTTTGATATTAACAGCAGCAAGGCGCTGAAACACTTGTTCCAAGTGAGCCAGGTGCTCTGTAAACATCTGCAAGAATAATTGATGTCATTAAGGTTAACTAGGATGCAGGACAGATTTAAATCACCTAAAATTGTATCCATGGCATGCTGGAATGTAGCTGGGGCATTACACAACCCTTGCGGCATGTGAGCCAGCTGGAACAACCCTTGTGAGATGATGATCACACATTTCTCCCATTATGATAATGGCAATCTGATCTGACAGTACCTTGAGATCAGATCAATGGTGGAAAAATAGTTCGCCTCACCCAATTGGTCTAACGCAACATCAATCTGCGGAAGAGGGTAGGAATCCTTCTTCATTATATTATTGGGTTTATGATAGTCAATAACCACTCAATTCAAGCCATCCTTTTTCTTTACAACGAGCACAGGTGATGCCCACAGACTGTTTGACGGCTCTAGCATTCCTTGCATGATAAGTTTATCCACCTCATCAGAGACAACCTCTTCCACCACTTTTGAACATCTAATAGGTCACAATCAAATGGGAGGGTGATCCCCCGTATCTATCTGATGTACCACCCCTTGAGTTCACCCCAAATCATGGTCATCATGTGCAAAGATGTCACAATACTTTTAAAATAATGCCATAGCCTCATCTTGCTGTTCTGCCAATAATCCCGTGAGTGCTTCCTGCAGAACCACGGTCAGTACGCCAAATGATGAGCTAGCTGGTAGTCTAAGATCCTCCCATGAGCTGAAATCATGAATAAAAAGAACTTCCTCTATAGGGACTAAGTGTAGGTAAGCCACCACTTGGTGCCACTGTATTGTTATTGCCTTCTTCTGTAAGTTTGCTAGCAGCACTTTCACCTCTCCATTCCCAGGTAGCAGTAACCTTGGAGCTACATGTGGTTCAAGCTGCGAGTGCTGGTGAGGCGCCATAATTCCTCCATAAAGCCCCTTAGGGACATCAATTTCAAGCTCAGTCCCTACTATGCCCTGGTGTCCAGATGGTAGGCTCAAAGCGCGCATTGTCCAAATCGGGATCCCTTTATACTCATATATCTGGTTGGGGAGGGTCCTGGTCCACCATCTCAGTCATCAGTAACAAACTGGAATCACTCTGTCGCTGTATGCTAGATTGATTTGACTAGAGTGGACCAGATCCGTTGGGATTCTACAAGAAGTAAAATATATGGGAATCTGTTGGCCTAAAATAGCAAGAGTTTTTAATCTGCCATATTTATCACAACGCTAAATGTCCTCATAAAAGCTTCACCAAATAACATGTCATAGTTGTTATTTGGCAAAACCACCTCTGGAGCGGACACCTAGACTGGCCCAAATCATAGAGGTAATGCGCTATATGCTCCTTCTGACACAGTGCTGTGCGTTCCCGCAGTCCTGTATACTACTCAAAGGTCCACATCCGAGTTCAACATAAGTTTAGCCATCAACTGAATGGAGACTATGTTCACCAGTGCTCCCATGTCTATGATAGCGCGAATTTTTGTGTTTTGAACGAAAATTTTGTAGTAAGTACATTCTGAATAAGAAGAACCATCAGTGTTTATTACTTGTACGTTTAAGGGCTTTGTGTTACTCAAAATGAGGAAATGCCCTTGCTGACCTGAGGATACTCACTAGTGATTTTATCCACCAGAATGGCTACATTAACCCCTACTAAAGATGCGAAAATCTTTGAGGGATCTGCGTTACTGGTGCCAGTCTGTTCCAGGATCTGCCACGCAGATGGCTTCTGCATATCTTAATGGAACTTGGGCAATGGGGGAACTTTTACTCTTGGAAGTGGAAGCAGGGGTATCTGACAAAAGCTGCTGGTATGACAAATCATCTGATTGAGGTTTGAATTTTACCCAAAAAGATGTTTGGGAATAGGTAGGGACAATTGAATTGGACTCACCGGAGAAAACGTCCCATCTCTACTCCACTTGAGCTTTTCCATGCTCAAATTTTCTCAGTTGGCATTGCATACAGTTGTGGCTTGCTAGGGCAATTGCCCGCTCAATGCCCTCTTTGTCCACACTGGAAGCAAGTGTTCATAAAAGGTTCACATATATAGCTTGGGGCAGAAGGACCAGGTTGGAAGTTGCCGGTATGCTTCCAAGGTTGCGGACAAACTGGTGAAGTGTACATGGGCTGAAAAGGGTCCTCCGACTCGCATGAGGGATGAATATGTTCCAGCGGCTGATAACTAGGTCGTTGTGGCCTATATACTGAAGGGGTAAGAGTGAGGGTGGCAGAGATTTTCTGGGCTATGTAGGGGGTGCTGATCATGGTGGATAGTCAACGTAAGGTGTTAACAATTTGGATAAGTCCAGCATCTCCGTCCAACACATGAGACATAGCATTATATAGTTCCCAATGTAGTTTGACAGCCGCCATTATCACTATACCAAAATCCTCAGTGGATAAAATGTTAGCTCCAAGTAGAATGTGTGCTTCCACTGAAAACCACTCAGCAAGCTCTAACAGGTCTTGTTTTGGTAAAACTGTATAGTCATAAAATTGGCTTTCCGTTGAGCCATCTTGGTAGTGCCCTGAACAGCTGGATAACAATCGCCATAACTTGTTTGTAGGATACCAAGCTATTTGGAAGATAGCAGGTAACTTGATCAGCGCTTTCCACATCTAAAGCGGACAGCAGCAATTTTGCTTTTTGTCAATCAGTACCCCTTCCACAGCGAATTCAAAACGCTTAAAGTAAACGTGTAGGTTCCCATCATGACTGAAAGGAAGTAACTTTTTAATAAAAACAAATTCGCTTTGCTCTAAGTTCCTGTCACAAGGAGCAGATGAATTGGTTTTGGAGTGACTACAGGAACCATCCCTTTGTGCATTATCATACAGCCAGCCAGATAGACTTGAATCCATCAAAAAGTACTTGGAAGGAGTGGTGTCACATGGGGAGTCCATCATACTGCCCAAGGGATATTCATTTGCTGATTCATAGCATTCTTCCACCAAATCACCACTAAATGCCCATTCCCCCCAGCTCTGGCACGCCCCATGAACTGTTCGTTGATCAACTGCTCCACTTTCACCAAATAGCATTTACACCATCCATCCTGAAATTCCTGTTGCAGTGTTTCATACTGATGTTGCAACTCCCAGCGGAATACCCTCTCACCATTCAGTTTTTGTTCCATGGCTTGTAATTGCAAAAAAGCTTATTTAATTATATTCTACAGGTAGGTTTGCAGCCAGCTAGCTTTAATCGCTTGTTGATTGGCATCATTAATTTGGTTAACTAGGGAGGCTTGTTCTTGTACCAATTCCTTGTTGGCCTGTTGAAGGGTATCGAGGCGCCCTTGCATGGCTGCATACTCTCTTGTCTCACCAATTGGAAGCGGGAAGTCTTGTAGGCGCTCAGCCTGACTAACAACTTCCAGTTGTGTAACCTGACAAATAAGCTGGAGATATTTGGGAGACATTGAAAAAGTCTAGCGTGTTATCTGTCATTCACTGGGTATTCCATTTGATAAAAAGTTGGGTTAATTCTGTCAAGAGAGAGCCAACTTGGGCCGCCACTTGCTGTTCCATCAGGGTCATTTTCTCCTTGAGCTGGGCAATCATGGCTTCAAGAGCTTCCACCCATTTGGCTAGCTCCGTCATAAAGTGCTCAGTATTAATTCCCAATGTTGTTACATCCTGAATCCACTCCGCTGATAGGCCATGCTGATCCAGCAGCTCTATTATTACTTGAGGTAATTCTAAATTTTACTGTGGTACCAGAATGTTTAATTGACGGTGGACGTCCCCAACATGATGATCCATCTGTACCAGCGCCCTTGTACCTCATAAAACAAATGATTGAGTTGATCAATCAAGTGGCAAGTATCATGCTGATGTGCTTTCGTGAGCCATAGTACATCTCTGATTTTAATATTATGGCGAGCCAGCACACACAGTAGCTAGAGAATCAAAGGTTGCACATAAGCGACTAAATATTCTTTGATTCCGTGGGTACCAAGGTGGAGAGCCAACCCTGTTGTAGTCACATCTAAATAAGAAATGTACAGAGCATATATATATTTTTTTGATCGTGTTGGTTATAGAATAAACTCAGGGCATTTTCCCCAGTCTCATCCTCATATAGGCGATACCCATGCAACAGCCACTCCATAATAATTCTCAGTAGTTGGGGAGTCACATTTGTTGAGCGTCCTTATTGGTTGGTCATCAGCTCGGGGCAATTCTCAAATTGCAAATCAATAATAGCTTCATCATCCCCCGGTTTGGTTACAGTAAATTTTTGTTGGTTTATAGTTAGGTGCCTCCCAGGCTTCTTCAGCATACCGCGCCCAGAATCTGATAAAATTATGTCAGAATGAATGATGACTCATTATTGTATTTAAATAATGAAAGATTACATTGCCTGCGGCCCCCTGTAGTGAGCACCACTATTAGTTCTTGGCATCTATGCTCAATTCCGCCAAGTTGATTTTCACAGGGTATTAGTCACTGAGCAAACATTTTGGATGATATGAGGATCGCCAACTTCTTAATAAAACTTGATAAACTATGTAAGGAGCTATCGCCCCTTACTTTGACCTTCATCTAATATTAATTACAGACTTATCTGCAATCACTTATCACCTGGAAAAGACCTCCCTTCAATCTTCCATGTGACTCTTTATATCTTGGTTCCCCAAGATGGATGCATCCTCAGCTTGGTAATCTTCTATTCTTCATCCCTTTTCTAATTACTCTTGTTCATATTGAACTTCGGCATAATTCCTCTTGATTTGCTAAATGGTCATCATTTTGCTCAATTAAAATTCGTATACCCTTTTTTATAAATCTCAAGACTCATCTCAATCCCCCTCTGTCCCCTGGTATGGGTAGTATATTATCCAGTCATACTAACTTCTTAACAACATCTCTTCTGGTCAGCCGCCTGATCACAAATCTTCTTAGCCAAACTGGTAGAATAGGCTTCCATTTGTAACTTAATCAGAGTTTATGTTTGATTTGTCAAATACCGCTGTGGTTCCACATCGCCAGTGTCCTCTAGGCATGAGTAAAGCAGGGAAGGTAGAGCCAGATGTCTACCTTAGAGCAGTTGGAAGGGACCCTTGCTGGTGTATGAGTGGTAGCTGATTTCATACACAAACACAGCTGCGGGTAGAAGGGTACTCCATTCTGAGGGTCAATCTTTTACCAGCTTATGGAGTATATTTACTAACGTTCCGTTGACCTGTTCCAACATTCCATTAGATTCTGGATGGTAGGTTGTAGTCAAAGCCCCGTGGATCACCACCAACTCGTTCAACTTGGGCAAGATATGCAAGGTGAAATTGGTTCTGTCTCCATTAAGAGGAGCTGCAGCAGCCATATCGCTGTATAACACACTCCATAATAAACTTAGCAGTAGTGAGCTCTCCCAAGTCATTAATTGCCATGGCTTCCACCTATCTCGTCAAATGATCAATTGCTAAGATTATATACTTAGATAAGTTCACACCAGTGGGTAAAAGTCCCACTACATCAAGGGAAATGGTTTTTAGGCAAACTGGGGTTCAACTAGCTGGTATGTGGTCTTCTTTTGGAAAGGCTTCTTTACTTAAAACTGATTACATCAGCTTAATGTTTTCAGCATATCATAATGCATTCTCTCCAAATAGTAGTGGGATTGCAAAAACTCCGACGTTTTCTGCAATCCTCCGTGTCCTACCACCCAATGTGCATCCAAAATAATTGAAGGTTTAGCGGAAGGTTTAAGGAAACTCAGCGTCAAGTCCCACAATCCGCTTATATAGTTCCCCATTGCATAGGAAGGTATCCTGCCTAAGCTCATCTAGCACTTTGATCACTTGTGACGTCTCATCATGGTATTTTTGCACCACCATCTTCTCATACATGATGTTGGCCAAATCCGCTGTAATAGCAATCGTTGTTAATTATGAGACAATCCACCTTTTGATGTTTTGCTCCTGGCCTGTGTACAATCTTGAAATTGTATGCTTGAAGCTTCAATGCGCATTGTGTGAGCCATCCTTCCAGTTCACAGAGATTTTGCAGCCACCAAAAGGAAGCATGATCTGTTACAAATTGGAACTTCACCCTATGGAGGTATACTCTAAACTGTTTATATGCATAAATCGCTGCTAAACACTCTCGCTCAGTCAAAGTGAAATTCCTTTCATGACAGTTTAAGCTTCAGCTACAAAAAGAAACAGGATGCTCTATGCCATCATCATCCTTCTGAGATATACTGCCCTTTGGCGTAAGCAATGCATCCATTTGTACAATAAATTATTTATTAAAGTTGGGGTATTGCAAAATGGGTGAGCTCGCCAATGCGGTTTGTAATACATTAAAAGCGTTTTGGCATCATCTATTTAATCAAAAGTGGCATTTATAATACCTCAAAGAGCGGTGCCCCAATACAACTGAAGTTAGGAATGAACTGCCAGTAATAACTGACTTTACCCAAGAACACTTGGATATCACGTCATTACCTGGGCGATCTTCTTGCTTATCACTTCCACCTTCGCTGGATGTGGTTTACGCCCTTTTGAATCCACAACAAACCCAAGGTATTCTAATTGCTTTTTAGAAAGTGACACTTACGAGGCTTGATTTTGATATTAGTGTCAGCAAGTTGGCGGAACAATTGTTCCAGATGGTCAAGATGCTCTGTAAACAGTCACAAGAACATGTTAATATCATCAAGGTAAACTAAGACGCAAGTTAGCTTCAATTCACCCAAGATTGTATCCATATCATGGTGATTTGTAGCCAGAGCGTTGCACAAACCCTGTGGCATACGTGTAGGCAGAAATAACCCCTTTCTAGTGACTAAAGTGCATTTCTACCATTCTGTTGATGGTATTTTGATCTGCCAGTACCCCAATATCAAATCCATGGAAGAAAAATAATTAGTCCCTCCAAGTCAATCTAATGCGTCATCAATCTGAAGAAGGGGGTAAGAATCTTTATTCATTATGCTATTAATCTTGCAATAGTCAATGACCACCCAGTCTATGCCATCTTTTTTCCACACAATAAGTACCAGCAATGCCCATGGACCCTTCAATGGCTATAGCATCCCTTGTTTTAACAAAGTATCTACCTCGTCAGAGACAACCTTTTCCACCACCTTTGAGCACAAATAAGCCGTGATAGAATGAGAAGGTGATCACCTATATCTATACAATGCATCACCCATTGGGCGCACCCCAAATCATGGTCATCAGATGCAAAAATATCTTGCTATTTTTCAAATAAAGCTATCGCCTTATTTTTTTGTTCAACTGACAATCCAGTTAGCACTACTGTGAATCACTGCCATTATGCTGAATGATGGAATTTCTAGTAGGCCAAGATCCTCCCACAATCCAAAGTCATGAACACGGTGAATCTCATCAATAGGGCCAGATGTAGATAAGCAACCACAAGGTGCCTTTGGATTGTCTTCGACTCCTTCTATAAGATTACTAGCAGTACCTTCACTTCACTATTTCCTGGTAACAGCAGCCCTGGAGCCACATGGGTCTTAATCCGTTATTGCTGGTAGGGCCCCACAATTTCCCCACATAGCACCTCAGTGATGTCTATTTTGAGCTCAGTTCCTATTACGCACTGGTGCCCAGAAGATAGGCTCAAAGCGCTCAAAGCTTGTAGTGGAATGCCTTTATATTCATAGATCTGGTTGTTGAGGGCTCTGGCTCTCCGCTTCATTCACCAATATCGGACAGAAATCACCCCATCCCTATACACCAATTTAATTTGACTGGATCAGAACGGATCCTTTAGGATTCTGCTAGAAATAAAGTAAATGTGAATTTCTTGTCATAAGATATTAATGGTTTCTTCCGCACTATTGACCACAGCTCCAAATCCCTTTATGAACGCAGCACCAATCAGCATATCATAGTTATTATTTGGCAGAACAACTGCTAAAGTGGAAGCCCTAAACAAACAAATTGCAAAGGCAACGCGCTGTAAGCTTCTTCAGACACAGTGCTCTGCATCCCCGCAGTCCCATATACTACTTTGTGATCCACATCTGGCTTCAGGAGAAGCCTAGCTAAAAGCTTGGTAGAAATATATTAACTGGGGCACCAGTATCTATAGTAGGTCGGATTTTTGGTCTGAACAAAAATTTTACAGTAGGTGCACTCCAAATAAGAAGAACCATTGGTGTTTATTATGTGAACGTCCAAAGGCTTTTTGTTACCAAGGAAGGAGACTATACCCATAATGACATGAGGACACTCCTAAACGATTTTTTCAACTGAAATAGCTATGTTAACCCCCACTAGAAAGGTGACGTTGAGCGTCCCACGTTACTTATGCCATTTTGTTCCAAGATCTGCCATGCATATGGTTTCTTCACATCACGGAGGAACTCAAAGCATGAGAAAGAATATTCACTCTCTTGAACAGAGGCTGAGGTATATGATTGAAGCTGTCGGTATAACAAGTCATTAGGCTGAATTCTGAGTCCTATTGAAGAGACTCTTGAGAATTTTTAGGGACAATAAAATTTGAGTTATAGGAGGTAGAGCTTCCTGTCTCAACTCCACCAGAGATTTTTCCTGTTTGCTCATCCCAAATGGCACTGCAGACACCTGCTGATTGCCAGAGCAATTAACCTCATAATGTCCTTTTTATCCGCATGAGAAGCAAGCATTCATAAAGGGCTCATGTCTATAGCTTGCAGCAGAATGACTCAGCCAAAAATTAATTGAAGTATTGAAAGGTTGGGGATGAGGTGGCTGAGAGCACATAGGTCAAAAAGGTTCCATGGATATATAAGGTGGATGAATAATTAACAATGACTTATAGCTCAGTCGTTGCTGTCCATATCCTGAGGAGTATTCTGCGGCGAAAGCAGAGACCTTCTGCTCCACATTGGGAGTGCTGAACGTGGCAGAGAGATGACATAAAGTGTTCAAAATTTGAATAAGACCTGTATCTTCATCCAGTACATGAGACATAGCATCATGCAGTTCATGGTAGGGCTATACTGCTAAAGTCATTGCTATGCCTACATCCTTAGCAGATAAAATGTTGGATCCTATTAACACATGCGCTTCTGCCATGAATTGCTCAGCTAACTCCAACAGGGACTCATTTCGTTGGAACTGTAAGGTCAAGAAGTTGGCCTTCCAATGAGCCATTTAGCTGCACCCCTAAACAGTCAGAGAACAGTCGCTTTTACCTCTTGATAAGATACTGAATTATTTTGGAGTTAACAGATGAATTTAACAGCGCTCTCCACATCCAAAGCAGACAGCAACAGATTTGCTTTCCACCAATCCAAGGCCCCTTCCATGAAAATTCGAACCATTTAAAATAACCATGCAGATTCCCATCATGACTGAAGGGTGGTAACTTCTCAACCTGAACAAATTCTCCTTGCCCCAGACTTCGGCCATGATGAACAGCAAAAGTAGGTTCCAAAACTGGGGAAAATTTCCCTTTTTTAACTATTTTAGGGACGAGTGGATGGAGGCAAATTTACCAAATTGGACATAAAGAATTTGGGTTGCAAGGAGGGTCTGCCACTACCCCCAAGGGATACTCACTGGCTGATCCATAATATTCCTCTCCTGACTCACTGCTGACTGCACCTTTTCCCCCTATTTCAGCTTGTTCAGCAAAATGTTTGTCAATTATCCATTCCACTTTAACTGAGTAACACCAACACCGGCCTTCTTGCAACTCCTGTTGAAGCATCTCATACTGATTTTGCAACTTGTGACGGAATTCTCATTAAGAGTCCAACTTACACTCCACTGCCTGAAACCGTGAGAGAACATCCTAAATTGTGCTTTGCATTCTTGCATGCTGCCAGCCAGTGTCACGAGCATGTTAATTGGCATCATCTACTTGGTTAATGAGGGCATATTACTCTCACACCAGCTCCTTGTTGGCCCATCAGAGGGTATCCAACCGCACATGCATATTTGCATACTCTACCATCTCAATGAACGGAAGGTTTAATTGCTCAACTGTGATCCGCCTGACTAACAGTTTCCAATTGTGTAACCCATCCAACCAACTGGCGATATTTGGGAGATGTTGATATGAGGATGAGCACATTGTCAGCAATCTGCTAATTACTCCACTCAATGCAAAGTTGACTGAATTCAGCTGCCATGGAGTCAACGTGATAAGTTATCTGCCAATCTTTCAGGGTTACCCTTTCCCTAATCTGAGCTATCACAGCTTCAAGCGCTTCCACCCTTCCTGCCAGGTCTGACATAAAATACTTGTGTTGCTTTCCAACATGGTTATGCCCCAAATCCATTCCACCTACAAACTGTGTCGATCCAACAGTTCTCCTATCACTTGAGGTAACTCTTGATTCAACTGTGGAACCAAAATGTCCAACTGACGGCAGACGTCCACAACATGGTGGTCCACCTGTACCAGTGCCCCCTGCACCTCCGAAAAATAGTGTTTTAGATGGTCAAGTAGAAGGTGAGTATCGTCCTGCTGCACTTGTTTGAACCTAATGATGTCCCCAATATCAATATTATGTTGGGCCAGCACATGCAGTAGCAGGTGGATTGACGGCTGTACATACACAACTAAATATTCTTCAGTTCCATGGGTATTAAGCTGATAAGACAACCTCAGGGTAGTTGCATCAAGATAGGACATATACAACACGTAGCATGTTTCTTGGTCCAGTTGGTTTTAAATAAACTCAAAGTATGCTCCCCGCCTCATCTTCATAAAGTTGATAACCTCTCAGGAGTCATTCTATAATGCCTAGCAGCTGCTGGAGGTCAAGTTTGTAGAGAGACCTTGTTGATCCGCTGGCAATTAAGGGAAAGTTTCTAACTGCAAATTGATCATAGCATCTTCATCACCAAGCTCTGTCACTGTGAAAAGCGGCAGTTCATTGTTTGATGCTTCCCTAGTGTCCGTGGTGTATCAAGCATGACATCAGATCAGGTTTTGTAATAAAAAGTGAGGGCTCGCCATTTTGCCCTAGTACTGATAAGCTACAGTTGACCAGTGGCCCCCTGTAGTGAGCACCACTGTTATTTCTTTGGCACAATGGTTTGATTCCTCTGAGCTAGTTTACACAGGGTAATAGCCATTGAGCAACCAAATCAGATGATATGGGGATCACTGACTCTATTAAAAACCAATAAATAATAAATGGAGCAATCTATTTGCTCAACACATTATTATATTTTAATAAATGCAGACACATCTTCTGACCACTAAAAGAACCCTATCTTTCAATTTTTCACTCATCTCTTATCTCAGTATTTCAAGCTGAATGTATCCTCTGCTTAGTAATATTCTATTTGTTCCCTTCTTAGGAATTTTCATCTATCTTGTGGTTTTGGTGGAATTCCCTCAATTTTCTGAACTTTTGATACTTTAATTGAATCACTTCATATCCATATAGCTTTTTAGTTCAATCTCAAGACTTACCTTAACTATAATTTCCGATCTGATGGAATGTATAGTCTATCACAAAGTCATATCAACTTCTTGGCACCATCTATATTAGTATTGTTTTTTTTTCAGAGTTATCAGCGGCCTATCTTTTTATTTTTACTCCTGGTTACGCCTTTTTTTAACAGGTGCGAGGCTAGAATTACCTTGTAGTGAGGCAGCGAGGCATAACCCTTTTTTGGAGCATGACAGATGGATAACATAAATTATTAAGGAGAAAAAACTTTTAAAAATAGGAAACTTCTGGTTTTAAATTGTCTTTTATAGTTTCATATGAAAGTGTACAAGTTTTGAAAGGATTACAAATGTAAAATAACAAGGCTGGTTCTCAGACTCCATAGGGTCAGAGTTGAAGCTCTAAGAGTCATATAACTGAGCTCTGATAGGGTTTTATTAAAGTCTCAAGAGGCAAAGTTATAGGGCTTCAAGAAGTAACTCCACTTAAGCTCCCAAGGGTGATTAAATTTATACTTGTTAGATAAACTATTGGGTTAAAAATTTAAATTCGCAATATTTATATAGTTTAGGCGGGACATAACCTCATTGTATGAAGTAGCTTAGCTCCTGGAGTGCTTCACATGTGTTTACTCAGATATTAAATGACTGTCTCATTCATGGCTTCCATACCTTGTTAATTCATTGTACCCTCATCAACCAGATGGCTAGCCCAACTGACTAGAGGTTGTGATTTTCATAGCAGTTCTCAATACCCTGTTACCTTTTCAGCTTTTTACTCCTGGTTGTGAGCTTTTATCATATGAGGCAGGGATAAATGAATTTGCTGATTAGGTAGCTTAGGCACTATATTTTTTTAAAAAAGTGATTGGTGGATTCATTGTAGATATTTAATGAATATGAGAGTACAAGGAGATAGTGACCATTTTGGATTTAATATAAATTTTAAGGTTTATTTGGTAAACCAAAAGCTATTGAAAGAGTAATTTTAGGGAAAATATTAGGATTAAGCCTCAGTCCTAAGAGGGTCAGAGTTTAAGCTCCTAGATTTAAACTTTTGAGCACTGAGGGTGTTGAATCTCAGCAATTTGGTAAGTACCCGCTAAAGGGTTTTTTATACAGGGTTTCCCCTAATGAACAATTAGAACAATTGATATGATGATCGCCAGTTCCTTGATACACCTTTAACCACTTAATTTTAATAATAAACACAGGAGTAATTTACCAATCACTTCTTTATTAAAAGTATATATCTTTAGAGGATCCTTCCTTTTTCCGCCCTCTTTCTCTTCTTCTTTCTTCACTTAATCCAAGACAAGACCTCCAGTCCTCTTGTTTCACTGATATCCCAGCGGCCTCTGCCAGTACCAACTCTTCCGCTTAGTTTATTCATGTCGCCATCTTTTCATTGGTTTCAGAATATTATTCTTTAATTATTTATCGCCTTGATTTGAGGAGATTAAAACCCTTTCATCAAATGTTAATATCGCCTCATCTCCCTATTTTGAAGGTAACCTAATAAGACCTATTATGACCCATTATCACCTTATCCTAAATGACCAATCACTTATAGCTCTGAATCATCCTTGGTGGATTCTTCTCATTGATCCTTCAGTGGAATTCCTCCACTGATCCTCATGGTCTTCATAGTGGCTTGTTGTCCAGTCATATAAATTTTCAACAAAGGGTTTTATAAGAGCCTTAAGGGTCAAAGATATAAGGCTTTTGAATGAGGTTCTTCACACGAGCTTTCTAGGCTGGTATGGACTAGTATATTGGCTAAACTATTGGGGAGAAAGCTTAATTTATCTTTTTTTAAATAGGTAGGCAGCTTTTCTTTAAGCTCAAAATCATTTTTGAGGGAATTCATAAGACAAGTAAAAAAGACAAACTCCTCTGAATAAAAAACAAAACATACAACCTTAATGTCCTCAGCTCCATCACCCACTTCTCCATCAAAGGGGTGGTGGAAAAACCCCTTCATAGCAATACCCATCCAATGGAAAATGCTTTTGTACTGGATTATACAGTCCCCCGACTTCTTAAGGTCTATATGTTCCACCCAATGATCTCGCCCTCCATCTTGCACGCTCTCAGGCGGTGCCCTGCAGCCCCCTTGTTCTCCCATCAGAGCAATATGCAACTTGGCCTTTGGTATGAATATGGAAACTTGATTCCATTTAATAAACAAATGATAAAAATAGCCCAGGCGCTTATTCAGCCTGAAGGCTTCATTGGAATCTACCCCTACAAAGTGTGATAGTCAAGGTGCTGCCTGACCACCACATAGCCCCGCCCCCTAAGGTAAGGATCACAGCTAGTAGTACTGTAAATAATATAAATAAAATTTGGGGCTCAAGGCAACGACCCTCAAAAATGGCATTCTGTCAAATCAGATGCTATAAAATTGACAAAACCTCAGAGCAAAGGTGGCAAAGGTTGATGTAAATGGCGACTGGGCCAATCAGAGGCCGCCAACCCAAATTCTGAGGATCTAAATAAAGAGATTGGCAATGGCAAAGAGCAGCCTAGAAAATCAGGGGCTGCCAAGCCAAATTATGCCAAAAATGGAAATGGCAAGAATCATGGCATCAGGCAGCCCAGCGAATCAGGAGCTGCCAAGCTGAATAATACCAAAAGAGGAAATGACAAGAATCACAGCATTGGGCATCTCAACAAATCAGGAGCTGCCAAGCCAAATCCACCACTTGTCAAAAGCATCGAGAGCCATGGCAAAGGGCAGCCCAGTGAATCAGGGGCTTTCAGGCTGAATTATCCCAAAAATGAGAATTTTGGTGATAAGGATGACATGAGCTCTGATTCATCCCCGACAAACAAAAATATATGTGAAAAAGTTTCCATAATGCCACGGGTACCCAACAAATGGTCTAGAATGTGCCTAAATAGGAATATTGGAGGCCAAGATTCTCAAAATAGGCCCACAAATAGCCCACCACCCACAGACTCTGCGGGGTCCAAATTCCCCATATCCCCCATTCCATAATATAAAAACAACCAAGCGAAAGTGTTTAGGACAACTTCTTCTTCTAATATATCAAATAAAAAAACCATAAAAATCGAAAATAAAATTTTGAGATTTCAAAATCATTTATTGAGATTTTGAAGGAAAACCAGGGATTTTGAGTGAAGAAAATGGACCATTCCTCAGATTTTGACAGAGCTGTCGCCTCTTTGTATGCTCTCTCTGGGGGACAAACTGTCCTCCTCAGTGTGAGCATCATCCTCGCAGTGTTCCAGGGATACCTCAATCGCTCATCAAGCAATGAATGAGGGACCTAACCACAGCGGCCCTCTCTTGCCTATGGGCCCTCACATGGGCCCTCTTGCCCAACTGCTTTGTGGCAATGTGAAAAGACCCCATTAGTCACATTAGACTAAGTTCATTCAATCTCATCTCCATTTTATGGGATGGGATGGGGAGGCCATATGAGAGAGCCCTACCTGCTTGGTATGAGCATACTACCACTCTCCTGATGGTCATTTTTTCCATCCTGTTCCTGCTGAGGGAAGCCGCTTGCCTCCTCCTGTCCTGAGGGAATTCCATCACTTATGTCCAACACGTTGACACCACGTCCGAGTTTAGACAAGCATCTACCCCAGAGGAGTTGAGTGTAATGCATGGAACCTTCTCCCGCGTTAGATTACAGGCCCGCCTTACAGCAGCCTCTGGGGGTATAACATCTGCGTCCCTCCAGATTGCCCAGGTGATAGCGGACCTGCCAAAGAACCTGTCTATCTGGCTCACTGACCTTTTGGAAACACAGTAAGCCTTTCCAGCCTCTCTGGAGGACTGCCTCCACCTTGTGGAAAGAGCCGCCATCCCAAACAACTCTCAGGATGCCGCCTGGTCAGCGCTCTTGGCCCTCATCCAAGGGAGAATGGCCATTAAGGAGTACAATCAGCTGTTCTGGCCCCTAGCCAAAGCCTCAAAGGTGTCTCCTTCCCAGCTCGCATGGATGTTTAGACAGAACCTTCACCCAGACATCCTCACAGCTATAGCCGCCACCCGCCTGGGGGCAAACTTTGAAGAAGAGGTCACTGTTACTTCCCAGGTAGAAAACCAGCTAGCCTTGGCCCCAAGCCAGGGCCCCTATGTTTGGAAACCACAGTAGATTCCGCGGATGACGCGCGGAGTCAGAGCCCATCTCAGGCCATATGGGGCAACAGGAGCAGGGGGCCCCGGGGAAAATGCCTTACGCCTTGAAGCTTCTGCACCCACTGCTCCCAGCGGCTCAGACAGCCCCACCTACAACCTTCACCTGACCCCTGCACGCATCTCTTCAGCCAATAAAGGAAATGGTTCCTCCTACCTGTTTATTCCGTTTACTTTTGAAGCGAAAGAAAAAAGAGAAAGAGAAAGGGGCCAAGTTAGAAAAACTATGGGCTTTAGTGGATACTGGGGCCAAAGAAAACTACTTGGACTGAGAGCTAGCCAAGAGATTGGGAGTACAAATGCGTCTAGGGTACCATGGCTCTTGCGGACACCTCCAAGTTGTCAGAATGCTGGGAGTTTGAGCCCAGGATCAAGCTTCAACAGGGAGTTTACCACTTCTGGGAAGACTTTTGCGCCATCCAGAACCTGCCCCACCTCATCGTTCTGGGCATGTTATGGTGGCATAAGTACTCCCCACATTTTGATCTGGAAGAGGGCCATCTGATGCTTCACCCCAAGGAACAAGAGCCTTTAACGTTAGAATTCTTTACCTCTGGCAGAAGCAGGCCTGGCGTGAACTCTGTCACCTAGGGATGGAGAGAGAAAAGATACCGGAGGAGTTCAGAGCTAAGAACACCTGTTCCAGAAGAGCGTCACCGCCCCCTGTGATCCACAGGGCCCCTTTGCATTCTCGTTCAAGTTCAAAGGGGATGCTGAGCTCCCAAAAGGAAGCCCGGTGTATCCCCTGAACCCCAGAGCAAAGGAAGCCCTAGACCAGCATGTGAAGAATATGTTGGAGCAAGGAATTGTGCCCTCGAAATCTCCTGTGGTGTCTCCCATCCTCCTTGTCCCTAAGGCCAATGGTGAGCTCCGCCCCTGTGTGGACTACTGCCATCTAAACGACATAACTGAAACAAACCCCTATCCCATTCCACTAATGGCGAGCATCTCACAGATGATCTCTGGGAGCCAGGTGTTCTCTAATTTGGACCTGGTTGACGCTTTCAACCAAGTGCCAGTTGTACCTGAGCACCAACAGTACACGGCATTCAAGTGCCACCTAGGGGGTATATGAGTACAAGGTTATGCCGTTCAGACTTAAGAACGCCCCTGCCATTTCTCAAAGGACCATTGACCATGCCCTGGGCGACTTGATCGGGAGATGCTGTGTTGTGTACATGAATGACATCTTGGTTTTCTACAAGTCTCACAAGATGCACACAGAGGACGTCAAGAAGGTCCTCAGTGCACTGGACAAGGCTAACCTGCAACTGAGGCCCTCCAAATGTGAGTTCTACAAGGGCTCATTATCTTTCCTAGGAAACATTGTATTTGAGAAGGGGACATCCATCTGCCCAGACAAGCTGATGGCAGTGAAGGAGTGGGCAGCGCCAACGGATAAGACAGGTGTGCGCAGTTTCTTAGGGGTGGTGAATTTTCTGGGGAGATTCACCAAGGACCTCTCAGAAACAGCCGCCCGCTTACCCAGTTGACAGGGTAAGTCCCTTTCCAATTTAGGGAGGAAGAAGAGAGGGCGTTTCAGGCCATCAAGGAGTTCCTTCTCACAGCGCCAGTCCTAGCGCACCCAGACGCTGATTGCCCATTAATTGTAGAGACAGATGCATCTAATATCGCCATTGGGGCAGTCCTCTTGCAGACAGGGGAGGATGGTTTGGAGCACCCAGTATGCTACTTTAGCAGGAAGATGCTACCAGCAGAAATAAACTATACTGTCTATGACAAGGAACTCCTGGCGATTGTCATGGCACTAGATGAGTGGCAGCATCATCTGTTGTATGCGCGCCACCTGTTCATGATCTGGACTGACCACAGGGCCTTGGAGTTTCACAAGAGCCCCTGTAGGATGAACCAAAGACACGCCCGCTGGCACCTAGAGCTGTCTCAATATTATTTTAAATAGAATATAAGCCAGGGGAGAGCAACTTACTCCCAGACCTACTCAGCTGGGACCCAAAAATGACCTTCGCGAAGTAGGAGCTGAACAAGTTCAACACGGCCATGATGCTCCCTCCCCAGTTGTTTGCATCAATACAGGAGAAACGCGCCAACCTAAAAGAGAGAATCTGGACTTACTAGTGACGCACCAAATTCAGAGAGACGGTCAGAAGAGATATAGAGGGAGGGGACCCCAGAGAAGGCTACAAGAATTTCAGGAAGGAGGGGGCCTCATCCTGCACCATGACCGCCTATGGGTCCCGACGCTCAATCTTCAAACCACGTTAATGGAGTTATTTCATGACCACCCCCTGACAGGACACCCTGGGGTGGGGAAAACAATTGAGCTAATACACTGGAACTACTCTTGGCTGGGCCTAGTGGGAACGGTAAGATGGTATACCACGTGCTGCCTTACCTGCGCCTGATCAAAGCCATCTCAAAACAAACCCTCAGGGAAGTTAAAACCACTGCAGATCGCCCAAATGCCATGGACCTCCCCTGAGTGTGGATTTTATCACGGGCTCCTAAAATTGGAGGGCTACAACGTGATCATGGTGGTGGTGGTCTGACTAATGAAGTATTCTGAGTTCTTCCCTTGCATCTATAAGGTCATGGCGAAGGACATGGCTGAAATCTTTGTGGGGGAGGTCTTTGCTCAACATGGACTCCTGGATGAGATCATCTTGGACAGGGGCCCGCAGTTCATCTCCAGGTTCTGGGATCACCTCCTGGAAAATCTAAAAATTAAACCATGCCATTCCTCCACCTACCACCCCCAGTTGGATGGCCAGACGGAGAGGTTCAATCAGACCCTGGAACAGTACCTATGGTGCTACCTCACCATGTGACAGGATCATTGGATTAAGTGGCTGAGGATTGCACAGTTTGCATACAACAACCTGGCGCACTCATCGAATGGAATGTCGCCCTTTTTTGCAAACCATTGGTATCACCCATGGACAATGGAGGGACACGCTGGGGGAACAAACCCTGCAGCAGATAAGTTAGTGACCGGAATGAGGGAAAATTTTGAGACACTGAGAGCCAACCTGGAGAAGGCGACGGAGGACCAGAAGAGGAAGATGGATGCGCATCACTCCAAGGCTCCACCCCTCAAAGAGGGAGATTACGTATTAATAAATGCCAAACACTACACACCCCTGGGACAGTGCAGGAAGTTCAGACCTGTCAAACTAGGACCCTACAAGGTCCTCCAACATGTGAATGAGGTGGCATAAGAATTAGAATTCCTGGAAGGATCATGCGTATATTCAGTTTTTCATGTTTCACAGCTCAAGAAGTATGAAGGACCCATACCAGAAAAGCCTGAGCCAGTCCAGTTGGACAACCCAGGGGAGGCAGAGTATGAGGTGGAGGAGATTCTGGACACCAAGATTGCTTGCAAAAAGCGATGGTACTTGGTGAAATGGATCAGCTACCCAATAAAAGAATCCTCCTGGCAGACAGCCACTGATTGCACCAACTGTCCCTGGAAGGTGGAGGAATACTGGGGGCGCAGGGCTCTCCTCTGAGGGGGGTGATGTGATGGTCAAGGCGCTGCCTGGATGCCACATATCCCTGACCTCCCCTAAGGCAGGGATTGCGGCTAGTAATACCATAAATAATATAATTAAAATGTGGGGCTCAATGGCAATTACCCTCAAAAATAGCATTTTGTCAAATTAGATGCCATAAAATTGACAAAACCTCAGAGCAAAGGTGGCAAAGGTTGATGTAAATGGCGACTGGGCCAATCATAGGCCGCCAACCTGAATTCCGAGGATCTAAATAAAGAGATTGGTAATGGCAAAGAGCAGCCCAGAAAATCAGGGGCTGCCAAGCTGAATTATGCCAAAAATGGAAATGGCAAGATTCACGACATCAGGAAGCCCAGCGAATCAGGAGCTGCCAAGCCAAATAATACCAAAAGAAAAATGATGAGAATTATGGCATCAGGCAGCTCAACAAATCAGGAGCTGCCAAGCCAAATAATACCAAAAGAAAAAATGATGAGAATTATGGCATCAGGCAGCTCAACAAATCAGGAGCTGCCAAGCCAAATTCACCGCTTGTCAAAAGTATTAAGAGCCATGGTGAAGGGCAGCCCAGCGAATCAGGGGCTGCCAGGCTGAATTATCCCAAGAATGGGAATTTTAGCAATAAGGTGGACATGAGCTCTGATCTATTCCTGAAAAACTAAAATATATGTGGAAAAGTTTCCGTAATGCCACGGGTACCCAACAAACGGTCTAGAATGGGCCTAGGTAGGAATATTGGAGGCCAAGATTCTCAAAATAGGCCCACAAATAGCCCACCACCCGCAGACTCCGCGGGGTCCAATTTCCCCATATCCCCCATTCCATAATATAAAAACAACCAAGCGAAGGTAAATAAGACAACTTCATCTTCTAATATATCAAATAAAAAAACCATAAAAATCAAAAATAAAATTTTGAGGTTTCAAAATCATTTATTGAGATTTTGAAGGAAAACCAGGGATTTTGAGTGAAGAAAATGGACCATTCCTCAGATTTTGACAGAGCTGTCGCCTCTCTGTATGCTCTCTCTGGGGGAAAAACTATCCCCCTTAGTGTGAGCATCATCCTCACAGTGTTCCAGGGATACCTCAATCACTCATCAAGCCAATGAATGAGGGACCTAACCACAGCGGCGCTCTCTTGCCTATGGGCCCTCACATGGGCCCTCTTGCCCTACTGCTTTGTGGCAATGTGAAAAGACTCCGTTTGTCACACAAGGTATAGTTTGAACTAGGCTTTACTTGTGAAGTTGATGCTGAAATTGCAGCTGCCATTCCTCTGGTATTCAGGACACTCCCCTCCCAACCACATGTACTCAGTTTCCTGCTGATAACACTCTTCTGGTTCAGTTTAAATGGCCTCCCATCCACATCCTCTGATGTTTTATACAAAAGTTGATTGAAGGATTGTCAGGATATGGTGCCAACCCCATTTTATAAATTTTTTTTTCAATGGAGCCACACAAACATATGGGCCCTCATGCCTTTGCAACTAAAAGATCTGTTTCAATCAAAAAAACATTTCAATTTCTCTTTGCACCGTTGTTTCTTCTACCCCTGACCATCATTTATAGGCCTGAGTAGATGGAGGGCACACCATTTGCCCTTCATGTTTCAATCTGGATTATTTGAAATGGCGCTTATCCTCATTTCCGAGCCACAGCCTCAAACCTGAATCCTCTCATTATGATCACATCGCTAATTCAACTACTTTATATATATTTTGGCGCAATACTCCCTCCTTCTTCCTCCAAGGCGGTAGCTGCAGCTTCCCCTACTTCCAAAATCAGTGCCTTCTCACTAAGAATCCTACCCTGATCCAGCTAATCATGGGCCAAATTGAACCACAGTAAACTTTCAAACTTCCACCCACCCAATCACCCACTCACCCACCCCAGCCCAACTATATGCCAATAACCCAAACAACTTCAATCAAAATCCATGGGATTACTTAGATACAATTGCTGAATTAGAGAACCCTGTCCCTGACTCGGTTGAGATGCCACCATTTAATTTGCCCCAACGCTGATTATGCAGCCCAGTATCCACCTCAGCACTATGCTCCCACCCAGATAACAAACCTTTTTGAAGTGATCACTAACTCACCATAGAGGCTGTTGACTCCCCTGAATGTCACCCCCTCTGAAAAAATGTTGAAAAATCAGTCACCATACTGGATGAGGGCATGACCTATCCCGTCTTCCCCAACAACATGCTCCCACAACAAAAAAACACCGCCGCTTCCAACATGTTGTTAGTAAAGAGGTTAAAAAAGTTTTATCAGTTGCAAAAAACAGCCCAAAGACCCCTAGCCTGCAGCAAAATTTCCACCTTTTGTCACCATCCTCAAAGTACGCCTTGAGGCTGATAAAGCAATATTGATTAGATCTTTATACTTTTCATAGCAAAGATCACGTTTTATGAACCACTCTGCTACCTCAATTTCCATTTCCATGATGCACCCCACCCATGGTATTGGTTTTGTGTCAATAACTGCCACACCAGATGATGACATCGAGTCTCTAATCCTCCTTCACCCTCAACCATGTTTAGGTAGTAGTTTACTGCCCCTGACCTAGTTGAATTATTTTAGTTTTGTTTTTAGTGTCAATTCTAATAACTGCTAAACGGTTTTAATCATTCTTGCTTAATTAGTTTAGTTTGCTTTATTAGCTTTATTAATGTACGTCCTCTGGTCCTCTTTTCCCAAAATAAGTGGATAGGTTAGGCAGCCCTAATAACATCACCTACAAGAGCCTTGCTATGGAGGTTCTCCCCTTATGCTTATTGGCTATTTAATGGCTAGCTCACTCACATTTTCCAAAAACTTATTAATTCCATGTACCCTCTTCAACTAGATGGCTAACCCATCTGAATGGGCATTGTGCTTTCCCTATAATTCTCAATTACCTTGATTTATCTTTTTAACTTTGTACTCCATGTAACAACCTTTCTCTTTTTAAGGGGTGATGGTAAACGTGCTTTTTGGTGAGGTAGCGAGGCTAACCCTTTTTTGTGGAGCATGACTGGTGGATGACATTTGCGAATACTTCATGCATGTGAGAGCTTCAGGAATAGATGCTGTTCCCAAATTCTAAAAATACCCTTGTACAGTCCCATTTGTTGGTATGCATAATTTTAATAAGGGCTTATACTATGATCTTGTGAGCAGTAAAAAATATTGCTGCCAATCTTGAATCAGTTTCCTGAGAAACGTTTACAAAGTGAAAACTTATTGTTAATATGTTGCGCTTTCTACAGAAATGATAAAAAATTTTTGTTGCGCCTGGTGAATTGTTGAGACATATGCTATTAAGTAAGATCATTAATATGTTCTTCTGATATGAGGTCTCAGCGTCAGTTTAAGCTTGGCATACTTGTTTTTAGCTGTACTATAATATAAGTTACCTCAATGTCAAGATCTTAAAAAAGATAAATTATGTTAAGTCTCGGTACCAATTTGGCCTTTTAATTAAGTTAAAACTAATATAGTTATCTGATTTATAAAGCCTGCTTTTGTTATAAATATTAAAAAATAGAGCCTTGTTAAAAATCCTAAGGCAAGTATATCAGAGAAACCATTAGTAATGGACTATAATGTTTGCTTTATATAAGGTAGTAATGTGTTGGTAAACAAGAACATTACAAAATGGTAACAGAGAACCTTTCATTATAATACTAAACAAATGATTTTGATATGCATACAAAGCATTATTTTTTTGTTATCAATAAAAAATATAAAGCATAAAGTCTATAAAAATCTGGGCTTGCATTATACCCTGTACCTAAATAAGGGACCTCCATTTGTTATAGATACTATCTCAAATAAATTTTAAATTTATCTTCCACAAAATACCTGTCATGGTGATGATTCATGCTGGATAGGGTTTAGCCATGACTGATGGAGGGCAAGTTAGTTCTAAAAATGAATGCAAGCCATTCAAACTTGAGAGCTGATTGTCAGTAAGCCAGCCGGAAATTTTTACCTTGAAACTTCAGAAAAATGTACTTGGGCTACAAAGAGGCTATCAGTAAAGCAGTAACTTTAATTTATTTTCTTTGGGATAAAGTGTTGAGCTTTATTTCTATTGGTCTTCTTCAGCTTATGGATGTTGCATGTTTATCACTAGCTTTTAAAAGCTTCAGATCTTATTTGAGGCTACAGCACACAACAGTCTGGCACTAATTCTCACTAGGAGGGCTTTATTTGAAGTATTTCCAGGATCAATCACAGCCTCTATTTAATTTTTATAATCATTAATCAAATAGTACAAGTTTTAACTTTAGCTGGTTTTGATCAGATATTCTAGGGTTTTGGACGCAATGTGTCATTTTACATAAGTGTTGAGAAACGCTCAACTAAAGAGGCTAATTCTTTGACCTAGGAAACACCCTCTAGCAAACACACATTAGTATTTCTAATTACGTACTATTGATTTATCTAGTCAGAACAAGTATTGAGTACAACTGAAAAGCCAACAAACAAAAAGATTTATTGAAATCCAAGGCCCCTTTTCTAGAATTTGAGGCCTAAAATTTTTGATAATGGAGGCTCTTATATACCCTCTTCTGCCAAAAATAGTTTGACAGCTGATCAGTAAGACGTCAAAGAAATGCAAGTATAAATACCAGTTATATAACTGTGCTCACAACGTTGCAGATTTCGCCTTGGAGGAGCCCCATTTTATACCCTTGGGTTTAAATGCTGATGATAATAGAATTACTGAAGACCCTATCAAAAATAGTTTCCTTTATTTGTACAAAGATGAGCAATCAATATTACCAAAATGTGAAGTAAATTAATTCAGCAACCTCCATTAATCAAGACTACTTATGTAGCCATGCATCTGCAAGAGCCACAAGGGTCATAAGAACAACAAGTACATTCAGAGCAACAGTAAAGCATTTATTAAGCAGGATAGAACTCCATATGATCCAAGAAAGAAGCCAGGAAGATCCCAGATGATCAAGGAATTAGACTTCACCCTGAAACCATTAAAATTAATAATTGCTTTATGATAGAAAGTCTATTTGGTAAAAGTTAAGTCCTACTTTATGCATTCCTAAATCCTTAAATATTAAATAATCCTTTATTTCCATATTAATTATTAACGTCTTCATAGAATCTGCCTTTATTAACGTTGTTTTATTTGTGTTGATAACACCACATATAGTATTATTTTTTAAGATTTTAATTTAGCCCTCCTGTTGTCAGCAGAGGTGGAGAGTCAAGTGTGTTCAAAAGCATCCCCAAAATGTATAATCCCAAGGCTTTACCATGGTTGTATATATATGAAATTTATGTGTAAAACCTTGTAAATAAGAACAAGACCCTCTGATTAACCTGATGGCGCACTCTGTGAACAACCGATAATATTTATTACTTTGGCTCTACTACTATAATCAGCACCCCCTGAGTGAGCGGCCCAATTAAGTAATAACTGGTGCTTACTACAGGGGCACAAATAATTGATTGCTTAGAATCTACAATATAACCATGGAAGTATGTCAGGAAACTAATTATTTGAATTCCTCCCCTAGTTTCAAAAATTAGGGTCAAGATTGGACAGTCCTGGCAGAATGACCAGTTACCTAGTTTTGATGATATTAATGATAAATGTACCCATTTGTGCTCCCCATTTAGTGGGTTGAGCTAGTTTAATGATTCGCCAAGGCTGGATTTGTTGGGGCCAATCCCTGACAGCAGAGAATGTTGTTTTGCTCAAGGGTGATTAAAGGCTGAGGATGATCTAATAATTACAAATATCAAAATAGGAGTATTTACTAACGATTTACGCTGAGGATAAATCAAGGGTTTAATTTAAGAAGGTTCATTGGTGGAAATCCAATTTGACAATGGGTTATCAGGATCACTAATGACTAATGTCAAGGATGATCCAATCAGCTAGTTGTTTAGGGATTAGCCGTCGACTTATGCCAAGGATAGCCTTTCTGCAGGAAAAATGCCAAGGGTTCCGTTATGAAAGTGAGTGCTGATAATCTACATCCTACAATTCTGAATACCAGCGACTAATGAAGAAAACAATTAATAATGGTTATAATAGTAGTTAATAATGACTACTGGCAACAGGTTTAGAGGTGAGTTGAATTAATATTCAGCGTTTGGGAAGGATAGATTAGGAGAGAATAAGTGCCATGGAAGGATAGTTATTGGATGTGGTCCCAACACAGAATGCCAAAGGGTTTTGAATAGTTGAAGTAGCCTAGTATAAATAGTTGTAGTTCACTCCTAATAAACATATCTCTTTCTCCTATCTTATTATTTATTGAAGTAGTGATAGCGTCTTTGTGTTATAATATGGGACAGGAGATGCCCAAGGCAGGTGCAGGGTGATGCACCTGCAGTGTCTGACGCTTCCAGTTCCCATACCTCAGCCCTACTAGGAACTTTCATTGGGAACCTGGTCAACTGGCCACCAAAAATTATGGGCTCATGGCCGTCAGTCATGAGGGTGGTGTAGCGTGGGAGCCATGGCCCTAGGATGGGTGATGGACTTGCCAATGCACACCCAAATGGGCTGGTGATTGGTCATGAGGGAGAAGGAGCAAGGGGTCAGGCCATCCAGGAACTGGGGCTGAGGACCATCAGTGCACTCCCAAAAGGGCCAATGGCGCTAAGGCGAAGTTGTTGGACTTCTAAGTTGGTAGGCTGGACGTGGACTTTAAGGGGTTGGTATGTTTATGAAGGCAAAACAGAAACAGTCAGCAGTCCTCATACTGATTGTCCTGGCACACTAACAGAGCCTGATGTAACGAAGACATAATTTGTGACAAAATGTAAAATGGAAAAGAAGTTAAACAAGAAATGAAATTGGAGAGTATGTACAGAATGAAAACAAAATGAAGATCTATGTAGCTCCTTTTACAGTCGAGCAAAAAGAGTTTAATGATCAACAGCCACTTAAAGAACTAAGGAAATGGACATGTCTTAAGTGATAGAAAAGGTTTAGCTATTGGAGGATGAGAACAACAAAGTGTACAAAGCCTAGATTGTTTTTATCAAACTGGAAAGCCACAACTCCCATGTTGAGATTTAAGAATGCCCACATCATCCAGAATAATATATTATAACCATCCTCCGCTTTATCAACTTGGGGTAATTCATTATAAGAAACCCCATAGCAGATGTGGGAGTTATTATTAATATGGTAACTATTGTTGGGTTTATTTCCTTATAGAATATTTACTAATTCACCAGATTTGGAAAACTTTTCTTTCTCGTTGCAAACACTTTTGCAACCTATTCAATTCAAGACTAAATCTAGTTTGATAATCTCACAGAGGAGATTAGTCTGCGCCCATGTCAGGGAGCAGTTGGGAAAGCAAGGTAAGAGGAGCAGGCGGAAGGCCTGCGGCCTCCAACATTCAAAAATGCCCCGGAGAATCTGGCAGAATAGACAAAAATCTCAAAAAACCGGCGGTCACAATTTTCCTAAAGATACTCACGTGGCAAGCATGATGCAACCAGTACATCAACACGCCACACTACCAGCCACTTTAGTCGGTGGAATTTGGAGTCCGTGTGTATCTGGACATCCAAAAAACGGCCTTATAGGAAAAAATTTTGCGAAGATGTACACAAAATTTTCCTGACCGCGGTGTACGTTGCACCTCACTCCATGTCACGCGGTTGGCTGGACCTAGGTTTTGAAAGCAAAATAGCAGCAGACAAGGCTGCAGCAGTGCGCATAGTAGTCGACCTCCCTGAAGGGCAATGGGTCATCGAAACCAAATGCACCAGATGGACAAAATCAAACCAAATTTTCCTCACGTTTGACTTTTTGCCTACTACAGTAAAACGTGAAATTTTGGAGCAACACCTGAAAGATGGTCTCGCCATATATGGCAAAATACAATCTTTCGAAATGCAATGCTTCACACTGATGCCACACCTGTGCACTGGCAAAGCCATCGCAGTTATGACCCCAACTGAGGAGATCGCGAAGGACCTAACCCAGATCCCGCACTCCACCTTTATTGACATTGCAGGGCATACCACCCACCCATTCCGGGTAACCATGGACAGCGCGCCCCCATTTGCACCCACTGTGACGCGTTTGGCCATAAGGCGCATGCATGCCCCATCAAGGAGGGCGTCACATTCCAAGAGCACCCCTCAGTGGCCATGGCCAGCGGAGAGGTGCACTATGAACCAACTGCAAGCACCAAGGAGGCTTTCCCGTGAGGAGCACAAGGCTGCTACCTATTGGTAAAGCCCATCTCCCCACAGGAGCAGAAGAAGGCCAAGCAGGCCTGTAGGGCCATGGCCAAGGAAGCGGCCAAGGCCACCACTGCCATCCCAAACTCACAACGCCAGGAGGACATGGAGACCTTCATGGCAGAAGTGACTTGGGAATCCATCACCCAATCAGATTGGGAAGCCCATGCCAAGTGGGCCACTCAATCTGAGGATCTGATGGGAGATTCAATTTCACCCAATCGCTGCACCCAAGCTCCGGTCAAAACTGACTTGGGACCTATCCCAAATGAAAAAAATTTTTTTACCTGCTTGATGGTGCACTGAACTCATCCGAACCAAGAAAAATTCATCCGACGTCAGGAAAACAAAAAGTGAAGGCCAAAGCCAAAGTGACTCTTTCCACAAAAGTTAACAAAAACCCCAATAGCATTGCTGCTAACACCTGCACTGCTGTGAAAGCCCGTGGGGACCTTGAAGAGGCTGGTGGGACCAGGGGCCCACCCCCTCACACCTAAGGTGTGATGGGGGAAACCTTCACTCTAGGGATGCTGAATATCGCCAGACTCAAGGCCTCCCCATCCCAGGCTAGGAAACTGAGTTTTTTACAACACAATTTACCTGTGGATATCCTGGCCATCCAGGAGTCCCACTGTCCACGAGGTTCTGAGGAAGCTTGGAAAACAATGCTCCTCCCATCCCTATCCTTTTTGTCGAAGCACTGTGGGGTGCTAATTTGGAAAAATAATTTTTTCAAATTCACATCCTCAGAAACATTCCTAAATGGCTGAGTGCTCGTCGTCACCTTCTTGTAGGCCGATGTTGCACATGCAATTGTCAACATCTATGCCCCAGATGGTGCATATGAGCGTCAGGAATTTTTCTCATTAGTCAAATCCCTCCCGCTACCCCCTGATTCTTTCCTAGTGGGTGACATGAACTGTTGGCTAATCTCACCAATGGACTGGTGGCCTCCCTCACCCCACACCCCACAGGGTCACATAGAACTATGCGTTCTAAAAGCCACCCTTGGGTTAATGGATGCACTGCTGCAACATGCCCTACTGCTCAAAAACATGACGTGTCCCCACATCCACAATGGCCAATTAAGGTCCATGACCCACATCGACCTTATTCTAATGCCGGCGAAATTCTAACCCCACATCTCCCACTATAAAACAACGAAAATGGAATCCTCCAAACACTGACTGGTCTCGATAACCTACCACTTACCCGTCACAGTTGCAAAGGCCCCACATTGGTGCAAAATCCGCCCCCTGAGCTCGCATCACCAGGATTTTCCATGTGGGTGGAAGAGGCAACTGTGGCAAAATCATTTGTTGCACCGTTTTGCATGGACCCCATTTCCACATGGGCAACTTTCAAAGAGGATACTATCTGCATACTATCACCATCTCTCCTCCAGATGCTCACGAGCCACATCAGCAGTTATCTCGCATGCTCTGGCAGAATTGGCCTACTTGGAGTCCAACATTCCAGCCACAGGATACAGCCCTGCATGGGGCCGGAAGTGGACAGAGGCAGCCGCCCACCTCAACGCACTTGAAAGGCAACACAAACATCGGGTTTGTGTCCAATACAGGGCCACATGCATCACTAAAGGTGATAAGTCTACCGCATACTTCTTTAAAAAATTTTTGCACCATGCCAGAGTGTGGCCTGCACACAGGTGTGAAGATCAGATAATTCCATTGCGGACACACCATCTGAAGTGGCAATCAAAACGCAAAAATATTACTCTGAGTTATACTGAGCTGAACCAATTCAGCCAGCCAAAATGGCGGAATTTCTCAACTGAGCTCATATCCGCACCATTTTCTGATACCCGGAAATAATGAATTTAATTACTCTGAATGAATTATGGACAGCCATTCGCGGTGCGCCAAACCAAAAATGCCCAGGCCCAGATGGCATTCCATATGAGTTCTACAAAAAATATTTCAAATATATATCCCCATTGCTGCTAGCCTCACTTAACCAAAGCCTGTTGGAAACGCGCCTCCTACCAGGAGGACATGAGGCCTTTACTGTCACACTCTTCAAGAAAGGGGATAAGCTTGACTTAGCCAACTGGCGCCCCATTTCTCTACCAAACACAGACACTAAAATTTTAACAAAAATCATGGCTAACTGTTTAGGGACTGTAGCATCTGCCACCATCTCCCCAGAACAATTTGGTTTCATCCCCAGAAGGTCGATTTGGGATACCGTGCACTCTGTGGCTAATTTATGTCAGTCCATAGCCTCTGGGGCACTTGTATTATTGGACCAACAAAAGGCCTATGATAGAGTAAACTGGGAATACCTTAGGGCCTGCCTCCATCAATTCCGCCTACCCCCCCACTTCATAAACTGGGTAATGCTGCTCACAGAATCTGCGACAATGGCAGTGCATGGCCCAGGCTTCCTGACAGAAGTAGTCCGCCCTCAAAGGGGCTTGCGACAAGGGGACCCCCTCAGCCCACTCTTATACAACTTCAGCCTTGACCCACTACTGCGAAATGTGAATGCCCAACTCACTGGGGTCCATGCGCCAGGCCAAACCCCAGTCAAGATGATGGCATTTGCAGATGATTGCGTGGTGGGGGTGTCTAATAACAAAGATGCACGCGCGCTTGAAGCCCTCATCCAGGAATATTCCCAGGTAAGCAACGCGGCACTAAACGCCTCCAAAACCGAAATCATCCTCCTTGGTCGGTTTCAGAACTGCTGGGCCCCAGCAATTAGCTCCCAACCCAGCCCATCTGCTCGCCCACGTCCACGCCTTACTAACTCAACACACACCGCTCCACTGGTGCTCCCCTTCGTGCCACGTTCTACCATAGGACTGGTGCGCCATCTGGGCGTGTGGATGGAGGCAGGCGGATATGCTTCAGCAGTAATGGAGTGCCATATACTGGACAACGTGACAAAGCGAATCGCCTCTCTCAGAGCACACCCTACTACCCTCACTGGCAGCGTTGTTCTTGCCAACTCTATACTCCTATCCAAAGTCTGGTTCGGAGCCCACGCCATCCCCTTCTCCCCAAGCTTCTTCAAATCCCTGTATGCTTTGCTGCAAGGATGGCTTTGGTCAGGCCGCCCTCCACCAGTACAGCTAGAGGTCATGTTTGGCCCTCATCATCATGGTGGCATGGGTCTGCTCGACAACAAAGCCCATGCTGCCAAGATCCTGGGTACTTGGATCGCGGCCGTCACTGCTCCTACACTCCCATCCCAACACTGGTCCCGCGTGGCCTGCTCCAACTTCTCCTGAGCCTTAGGCCTCAACAATCCATCAAACCCCCACTCCCTGATGAAATACCTCGCATCACACACATCGGCCACAGGTCCTCACGGGACTAAAACTCACTACAAACGAATTCTACTCTCCATGCGAAGCGCAGAGTGGAGAATTCATATTAGTGGACATACAACCTGAAGAGGCCGCCCCTCTCCTCAGTTCACACAAGAGGTACAGGGGCTACCCATCCATGATGGCGTGATCCCCATTCGACCCCATGTCCTATCCAGGGTGGACTACCTGGACATGATGGACATCCCTTATTCCACTGAGACCCAAAGGCTATCTGGAAATACGCACACCATCCTCTGTTGCAGCCTCAAGTCCGCTCCCATGTGTGGCGCTGCCTGAGGTGGGTGTATCATATGGCTGTGCGCTCTAATGCTTTACACTCATCCTGTGTCATGTGTGGCCAGTATGGAACGCTGTTCCACCGCCTGGAGAAGTGCCCCACCTCTAAAGTGATATGGCGAGAAGTCCAACGTCTACTGGGCCAGGATCAAACGCATCCCTTCAGTCTGTCAAGAGATATGTTTGCTTCATCAATGGCCTCCCCCTTCCACCCTCCCTCCATGCTCTGGTGGTTGCAATCGCCATGTGGACTATCCATACGATTGTCTTGGATGCCATCGCTGGCTCCATCCCCACCCTCCCAGAAGCTGTCCACAGATTCCGGTCTCATTTGGTGGACCACTTTCAAGTGTGGATGTTTGGATATCTCCCACTGCGTCGCTGACAGCTGGTCTCCTCCTGGTTCCCAGTCTGGTTCATCAAATCAGACCCCTTCCTTCACACGTGCTCAATAGTGGCTACGGCCCCTTCACACGTTCCCTCCCCTCCCCATAAGTGGCGTTTCCGCTGGCAACAAGAGATAGCATCGCTTCTCTGGGGTGCCTCACCTGGTACTAAGTTTGTCTTTCCTGAGTCATATTCGGAAGTGTCCATCCCATGGTCAGCCTTCCCCACAATAAATTTAAAAAAACTAATTCACCAGATTTGACTACGCCAGATTACCAATGTTTATTGTGGAAAATTCCCAAAAACTTTTTTATAAGTGATTTTCTATTAGTTTAATGATTAAAAATTATATTATCTTATTAAAACTATAAATTTGTGGTAATCACTGGTCAATAAGGGTTTATTGGCTGTTGTTGAGCGTTGGCAACGCCTTTTTTGGCAGCAACTTTTAGATTAGTCTAAAAAGCAAAGCAACCAGCTATTAATGGGTAAAAGGGCTCATTACCTAAACAGGTTGTCAACTTAATAAAGATTTTTACTGGTGTCGATTGAAGGCGGTGGGATGCGTTCTTCAAAGATTCAACGCTGGAGGGGTCATGACCTAAACAGTAGCAGAATCAAACTAAATGAATGAAGTAATCATCATTTCAAGACTCCTACGGGCTAAAAATCATCATTGACATATGTCGTCCTATTGTGGCACCAACGGAATAGTTGAGCGCTAATTTTTTATATAATTTCATTAAAATTTATTTATAAAAACAGATTTGATAAGTGTAATAAATAATTAGACTGTCATAAATTTTTGTATTGTGCTCTTGGGACTAGATTAGAAGGATAGTTTTCCTTTGTCTAAATTTGTTTTTAAGTTCTCAAGATTGCGTGCGTCAAGAGTGAAAGGGAGAAGTTCTCTTGTGACACAAGTTGCCTACTCTAGAGTGATGGTTGAAGGGATAGTTTTTTCCATTATCTTGAATATCTTTCAAGCACTTCAAGTTATCATAAGGAGGAGCGTCTGCACCCAACATACTTAAATTGATTGTGAATAGCTCAACTAGAATTATAGTCTTTATAATATTATCAAACTTAAAATTTATTAAATTAATCAACAAGCTATTTGACGCACACCTCAAACCTGTGCAGCAAACAAGAAAAGTTTACATTTGGTGCTCACTACAGGGGGTAGTTGAGTTTTCAGTCAAAATATTACATCAGAAATTAACTGCAGAATGTCATTCAAAAACAAACTTCAGAAGTTGTGGATGGAAGTAGAAATGATTAATAAGGTATGATGAACTCCGCGTCACAATATGATCTAAATACCTTGAATGAACTAGTAGCTAAAGCAAAGTAAGAGTTAAAACAAGTCATAAGGTCAACAACGATCTTTATGAGAAAGTCACCTTATTAAAGTTTAAGGAGACTGAAGTAATTAAAGAGTTACTTTTCAGAAGACGGAATGAGAAGTGGGTAGAGACCCCTTAATCCAGATTCAAGAAAATAAAGAGCAAGTTCTAAAATGCTTACAAAGCTTGAAAATCATAAGTGTGATTGTGCTTAGATGGAAACGGATAAAGCTGACAATGAGATAGACAAAAGTTAAGCTGGGAAAGCACAGCCCCAGAAAAATATGCTTGGAGCTTTTGCTGAAATTTTAGAGATGACCCCCAAATACACCATCATTAGTCAGGTTGTTGGGAAAGTACCTTCTGCCATGGAAGCGACAGAAGTAATTTGAAATGTACCAAAACTCCCTATATTTCACCAGGCTAACTCTCTGCGTTTTTTTCCTAGTAAAAATGATGGTGTTCAAATAAGGTGACTGACAAAAAGTAGTAAAAGTTATGAAATGATCTGACACAGATTGCCAAGATCTAGTGTTGCCCCATCCCAATAGGAATAATTGGATATACAGTTTAATCCAAAAAAGCAATCATGGCCGAGTTTGGTAGCCCTGAGCAGATGGCTAGCCGCAAACAATAGTTTATGGAGAACCAATTCAATAAGGATGTTACATTAGCTGCTTTCACAGACCAATTTTACCAGGAAACACTTACCTGGCGGGCGCAAAAGTTCTATCAGATTTTGATCCATGGATATCAATTCAAACAGCGCTTTTACCATACAGAGATTTGCATCACACTAAAGTTTTAGTGCTTGCAAACCAAACTTCACATCACAGATGGTAGAGCATCTCAAGATGCTAGGAACAATATTTGAAGCACATAAATAAACCTTTAAATCCATTTCCATTATGAATAGTCAAAATACAGTGAATTTTACTAAGACTAATATTGATTTGCAGAATCAAGTCATGATAGGAAACAAGCCTGAAGGACCAAAAGGGACAGATAAGACAAAAAATGGTGCCACGAAAGTAAAAACCTGTTTTTTTACTGCTCAATGGTGGAGAAAGAAGCCTAAAGGATAAGTAAATCTGGTTCAATTTAATGGGATGGAAACTGGGTAGGATTTAGAAAAAAGAGCCAGCAGTATAGGTATGGAACAATCTAGCACTGCAATTTTTTCTCCCTGACACTATCAAAGATGACTTGGATGAATTCTGATCAATTCATAGATAAAGATACACCTGATCCGCTCTATCAAGTTGTTATGTTTGGACATAAATGCAATCACTAGAGCAAAGGCAAAGGGGATAGTTACTAAAATTATAAAAGAAGTCGCTCAGCCTTATCTCTGTCTTTTATCAGAAAAGATCAGAACTGCCAAAAGCACCAAAAATTTGCTTAAAATGAAACTTAATAATGTGAACATTTCTTTACCTATTAGTGCAATCAAGGAATCTTCACTGATTTGTCTGCACAATTAATTCATACTCTATATTTTGTAAATAATGCTAAAATTACTCAATAATCACATTTAATGCAATACTCTGAGTGTACATATGCAGATACTATATCCAAATTGAGTAAAAGTATGGGCAATAATTAGCAAAGCGCCCATTAATATTGCTTTGAACACGTTGTGAAGTGAATGAAATTTTTTCCAGATTTGGAACACTGGAGGTAATATTGAAATGCCAGACTGGATACTATAACATCATGTGGGGAATACTTTGAGCTGTCTTTCAGCTTAAAACACTAGTGGTATCTGCTACCACCATATCATTAAAAAGCAAAATTATGAAATCCTCATTGGAACAGAATTTATGAAAGAATATGGTTTCAAATGCAATTTTGAGGAGAACACATTAACATTTCTAGGAACGCGCTGCTTTAGGTGAATCAGCAGAAAGGAGAAACTTCACTAAGAAAAAAGAATATTTTTGTGAATTTACTTTACAATGACAGCATAATCCACATTTAATAAAAGTTGGGTGGAAGAAAAACAGGAACATGCTGATGTAGATTCACCAGAACCGCAGGATACTATTGAGAATGAAAACAATGAACACCATTCTACCAGAAATACAAATAATAGTTAATACAGGGTTAATGTATAAATCCCAGAACAAAATTATGTAGAAATTGTCATCCCAAGGATAAGTTGAGATTGGTGTCTTGGGTAGTTCTGGTGATTTTAATGCCAGGTCACGGTGAAAATCCAAGTTCTACTGGCAAATTTATGCAAATAATGTTGAAGTTGGAGAAATCCCAAAATTATTGAGCTTTTGCATTTAATTGAGATGTCTGAAATTAAAAAGTTTCAATATTTTGGAATGCTTGCAGAAGTGAGTTTACTAATGGATGCTGCCAAAAATACTAATGTACTGGTCAAGCAAGATTAACTTTCATGTCAACAGAATTTCAGCAGGAGGAAGTACTTTAACTATTAAAAAATACTATTTGATTTTTGCCCAGGAAAATCATGGACTTAGATGCTCTAAAATGTTACATAAAGTTGATAATGGTGAATAATAGATGATATATGTGACCCATCCGCCAATCCAAGGCTGCTGAACCCATAGTCAGCAAAGAAATCATCAAAATGATTAAACATGGTCTCCTCATACCTTTGTTATGTCCATGGGCGAGTCTGTTCATTATTTTGAAGAAAAAAGATAATTTAAATTGAGTAATGATTGGTTACTATGGGTTGAAAAGTATTATTAATATTGTTAGATTTTGATGATTGACTCAAAAATAAACCCTTTGAGAAAACCATCAATGCTGATAGATTACTTCCATTGATGGATCCTTTGATCCTCCCAATTCATCTGCATAATCTGATAAATCAGATTCACCTCATAACTGCTCTAACTGCATCTGAGGTGCCCAATTATCATAGCTAATAATAGCTATGATATTATAATATAATGGCCAATTATGGGTACACTTGGGTACAAAGTGGTCCCACAGCATTAACTAAATTGCACCTCCTAAATTAGTGCATTAATCTTAATGCACTTAGGCAGAAGTTGTGTTCAATTAATAAAATCAATTTTAAGCACTTAAACAAAGTCATCCCAATTATGGGCGTACTTAGTGCTATTGAGAGGCCTGCTAACACCCCAAATTGGGGTGCGTCATCTTTTATGATCATATATATTTTATTCCCCACTTATTGTTAGATGTCAAGTTATGATGTAGCTCTAATTGGGAAGATTTTGATGTTGAGTTCAAAACCCAAAATCATCACAATTATGAGAGTAAAATTGCCTTAAATTGGGCTGAAACAATTGTTATTTTTAATCAATTCATAGGTCAAATTGACTTGGGGATTTTTTATAATTATTGCCATGACCAGCAGAGGATTGGCATAATATGAATGAACTCATCTAATAGATGAGTTCAGCCAGGAGATGCCTGAGAGGTATATAATACTGGTGCCTGGCCAATTAATAAAACATCAATTAATCATCATATACTATTTTATTTTTCATTAATAACTACTGTCACTTAGTTTATTAACCTTATTATCCATCTGTCATCTGTCTGATATTTGTATCTGTTGCTGTTACATCTATATTAGATAGTTGTGTGTGTTTATTCTTCCCAAAGAGAAAACATAGTTGCCTTCTGGAAAAGTAGTCCTGATTATAGAGGAACAATTTCCTGATTTTGTACAAAGATGGAAGGTCTTGTATTTGTTGGTGCAAGTAGACTTAAAAACGGTGAGCATACTGGAGTTACTTGGCTATTATCGAGGATTATTGGAGAATCTACTTCCCAATTATGAGCAAAAGTTTCATTTAAAAGCGAGTTTATATCCTCAATTCATTGTTATGTTATTTTAGCTTGCACCATCAGCTGAAAACTTAACATTTTGGTGCTCACTAAAAGAAAAAAATAATTACCTTAATATGAATATGGACAATCAGTTTTTCAGAATTTGCCTGAAAGTACAGTGACATTGAAATGGAAACAAGCGATGTTCAGTTTATTGAACATTTTACCTCAAATACTTCTGACAATGAGGAGGGGAATGAGTACTCATTAGAACTAATAGCGACTGGAACAGGCCCAACTTTACCTTCTAATCTGGCCAAGTTTACCCAGGCTAACATCAAGTAAATGCTGGAAACCCTGTTTTAAAGCTACCAGGTTGGTTCTTCAACAATCAACATGAGCTTTAGTCTATTTTATTACATGAAGGATCAAGCACTGAAGAACAAAATTTATCAAAAATATAGAGAAGCCACCATGGCTGGTTTGGCCTGAAGACTTCAGGAGAGTCAGGCCAACACATACGAATATTTAGTTAATTTTGTACAACCATCTATTAATCATGCTCAACGCATCTTTGCACATCAAAATCTTGAACTTTCTCACATTCACTGTATTCAAGATGAGGAATGGTCAGCCCATGCTTGCTTATTAGAGAAAATGGATACTTGCTTTGCAAAAGTGTGCAAAGCAATCATTTCATACACTGGAGCTGCAGCAGAAGTCCATGGCCGAATTATTGAGTAGGTAACTCAACTTAATGAAGGCGTCCTGAAGATAGCTACACAAGTGCTGAGCAATTTGAGATTCTCAAGTTAGTGGAAACAGGGTATCACTAACCACTGCATCAGACTTGAGACACAGTATAATTATGTTGCAGCCAATACAGAAAACCTTCTCCAACAGGGTCAAGATTGAAGAAAAACCCTTAGAGAGTTGGAGGAATAATATGTCAATTTGGAAAATTATATTTGAACTGTACTTTCAGCTACGCAGAGAAATATCGAAGCTTTAGCCCAGTTACCTCTTACTACAGTAGAACAACCGGATAATTCAGATATCAAGGCTGAATTAGCCAACGTATGGTCAATTACATCTGAACTTTGTACTTCCAATACAATTTTATTTAAGAAAACCATTTGGAGAGTCAACTGGCACTTGCTAACACAAGGATGTCGAGAATGTCAGAAGAAATGAAGGCACTTTTGGCCCAAGTGACATTAGCTGAAGCATTCTCTCTCAAGCTAACAAGGAAATGGAGTACCTTAAGACTAATAGTTGCAAGTGTGCAACCAGTCTGGGGTGAGGGGAGGTTGGTGAAGCAGCTCTAAAGGCACAGCAAAGTGCACTTAAGAAGCCATGTCAGTCCCAATTTCAGAAAACAGAGTCGAGCAATTTGGATGATTATCATGAGGCAGATGAAGATTATGGGACGGATGTATCAAATACATGAACCATTCCACGAGTTCTTACTTCTATGCCCATTCCAAGTCTTTCACAGCATCCCATTCTTCCTGAAGGTTCCCCAAGTCAGTCAAACTTAAGAAGAGAAACTGCCTCTCCAATTAGGGACTCAGGCAGAGATGACTTCATACCACTTAACTTTCCAAAATTCAATAGAGATGGCAATGTATACTCTTTCTTGAGGCTATTTAAGAAGGCTATGAGAGGAGCATCTGATCATGAAAAGGCGACAGCGCTTATTAATTGTCTGGACTCACACAGCGCAGACCTTGTAATGCCCTATTTAGGGGAAGACTGTTTTTTTAATGAGGCCTGACAGGCCATCATTAGGGAATTCATTGGGCCCAAAAAGCTGTTGACACGAAAGACAGAACTCTTGAATATCAAGTTTTAGACCTAATGAGTCTATCAAAGAGTTTGCCAATCAATTTTACCATGAATTTTAAATTTATTGCGGGGAAGGCCGACCATGGGACGGACACTTTTCGAATATGACTCAGGAAAGATAAACTTAGTACCAGGGGAGGCACCTCAGAGAAGCGATGCTATCTCTTGTTGCCAGCGGGAACGCCACTTATGGGGAGGGGAGGGAACGTGTGAAGGTGCCATAGCCACTATTGAGCACGTGTGGAGGAAGGGGTCTGATTTGATGAACTAGACTGGGAACCAGGAGGAGACCAGCTGTCAGCGACGCAGTGGGAGATATCCAAACATCCACACTTGAAAGTGGTCCACCAAATGAGACCGGAATCTGTGGACAGCTTCTGGGAGGGTGGGGATGGAGCCAGCGATGGCATCCAAGACAATCGTGTGGATAGTCCACATGGCGATTGCAACCACCAGAGCATGGAGGGAGGGTGAGAGGGGGAGGCCATTGATGAAGCAAACATATCTCTTGACAGACTGAAGGGATGCGTTTGATCCTGGCCCAGCAGACGTTGGAGTTCGCGCCATATCACTTTAGAGGTGGGGCACTTCTCCAGGCGGTGGCACAGCGTTCCATACTGGCCACACACGACACAGGATGAGTGTAAAGCGTTAGAGCACTCAGCTGTACGATACACCCGCCTCAGGCAGCGCCACGCATGGGAGCGGACTTGAGGCTGCAACAGAGGATGGTGTGCGTATTTCCAGATAGTCTTTTGGGTCTCAGTGGAATAAGGGATGTCCATCATGTCCAGGTAGTCCACCCTGGATAGGACATGGGGTCGAATGGGGATCACGCCATCATGGATGGGTAGCCCCTGTACCTCTTGTGTGAACTGAGGAGAGGGGCGGCCTCTTCAGGATGTATGACCACTAATATGAATTCTCCACTCTTCGCTTTGCATGGAGAGTAGGATTCGTTTGTAGTGGGTTTTAGTCCCGTGAGGACCTGTGGCCAATGTGTGTGATGTGAGGTATATCATCAGGGAGTGGGAGTTTGATGGATTGTTGAGACCCAAGGCTCGGGAGAAGTTGGAGCAGGCCGCGCGGGACCAGTGTTGGGATGGGAGTGTAGGAGCGGTGATGGCCGCGATCCAAGTGCCCAGGATCTTGGCAGCATGGGCTTTGAAGTCAAGCAGGCCCATGCCACCTTGATGATGAGGGCCAAACATGAACTCTAGCCATACTGGTGGAGGGCGGCCTGACCAAAGCCATCCTTGCAGCAAAGCATACAGGGATTTGAAGAAGCTTGGGGAGAAGGGGATGGCGTGGGCTCCGAACCAGACTTTGGATAGGAGCATATAGTTGGCAAGAACAACGCTACCAGTGAGGGTAGTAGGGTGTGCTCTGAGAGAGGCGATTCGCTTTGTCACGTTGTCCAGTATATGACACTCCATTACTTCTGACGCATATCCGCCTGCCTCCATCCACACGCCCAGATGGCGCACCGGTCCTATGGTAGGACGTGGCATGAAGGGGAGCACCAGTGGAGCGGTGTGTGTAGAGTTAGTAAGGCGTGGACGTGGGCGAGCAGATGGGCCGGGTTGGGAGCTAATTGCTGGGGCCCAGCAGTTCTGAAACCGACCAAGGAGGATGATTTCGGTTTTGGAGGCGTTTAGTGCCGCGTTGCTTACCTGGGAATATTCCTGGATGAGGGCTTCAAGCGCGCGCGTGCATCTTTGTTATTAGACACCCCCACCACGCAATCATCTGCAAATGCCATCATCTTGACTGGGGTTTGGCCTGGCACATGGACCCCAGTGAGTTGGGCATTCACATTTCGCAGTAGTGGGTCAAGGCTGAAGTTGTATAAGAGTGGGCTGAGGGGGTCCCCTTGTCGCAAGCCCCTTTGAGGGCGGACTACTTCTGTCAGGAAGCCTGGGCCATGCACTGCCATTGTCGCAGATTCTGTGAGCAGCATTACCCAGTTTATGAAGTGGGGGGGTAGGCGGAATTGATGGAGGCAGGCCCTAAGGTAATCCCAGTTTACTCTATCATAGGCCTTTTGTTGGTCCAATAATACAAGTGCCCCAGAGGCTATGGACTGACATAAATTAGCCACAGAGTGCACGGTATCCCAAATCCACCTTCTGGGGATGAAACCAAATTGTTCTGGGGAGATGGTGGCAGATGCTACAGTCCCTAAACAGTTAGCCATGATTTTTGTTAAAATTTTAGTGTCTATGTTTGGTAGAGAAATGGGGCGCCAGTTGGCTAAGTCAAGCTTATCCCCTTTCTTGAAGAGTGTGACAGTAAAGGCCTCATGTCCTCCTGGTAGGAGGCGCGTTTCCAACAGGCTTTGGTTAAGTGAGGCTAGCAGCAATGGGGATATATATTTGAAATATTTTTTGTAGAACTCATATGGAATGCCATCTGGGCCTGGGCATTTTTGGTTTGGCGCACCGCGAATGGCTGTCCATAATTCATTCAGAGAGTAATTAAATTCATTATTTCCGGGTATCAGAAAATGGTGCGGATATGAGCTCAGTTGAGAAATTCCGCCATTTTGGCTGGCTGAATTGGTTCAGCTCAGTATAACTCAGAGTAATATTTTTGCGTTTTGATTGCCACTTCAGATGGTGTGTCCGCAATGGAATTATCTGATCTTCACACCTGTGTGCAGGCCACACTCTGGCATGGTGCAAAAAATTTTTTAAAGAAGTATGCGGTAGACTTGTCACCTTTAGTGATGCATGTGGCCCTGTATTGGACACAAACCCGATGTTTGTGTTGCCTTTCAAGTGCGTTGAGGTGGGCGGCTGCCTCTGCCCACTTCCGGCCCCATGCAGGGCTGTATCCTGTGGCTGGAATGTTGGACTCAAAGTAGGCCAATTCTGCCAGAGCATGCGAGATAACTGCTGATGTGGCTCGTGAGCATCTGGAGGAGAGATGGTGATAGTATGCAGATTGTATCCTCTTTGAAAGTTGCCCATGTGGAAATGGGGTCCATGCAAAACGGTGCAACAAATGATTTTGCCAAAATTGCCTCTTCCACCCACATGGAAAATCCTGGTGATGCGAGCTCGGGGGGGCGGATTTTGCACCAATTTGGGGCCTTTGCAACTGTGACAGGTAAGTGGTATGTTATTGAGACCAGTCAGTGGTCAGAGAATTCCATTTTCGTTGTTTTGAAGTGGGAAATGTGGGGTTGAAATTTCGCCAGCATTAGAATAAGGTCGATGTGGGTCATGGACCTTAATTGGCCATTGTGGACGTGGGGACGCATCATGTTTTCGAGCAGTGGGGCATGTTACAGCAGCGCATCCATTAACCCAAGGGTGGCTTTTAGAATGCGGAGTTCTACATGACCCTGTGGGGCGTGGGGTGAGGGAGGCCACCAGTCCATTGGTGAGGTTAGCCAACAGTTCATGTCACCAACTAGGAAAGAATCAGGGGGTAGCGGGAGGGATTTGACTGATGAGAAAAATTCCTGACACTCGTGTGCACCATTTGGGGCGTAGATGTTGATGATTGTGTGTACAACGTCAGCCCATGAGAAGGTGATTATGAGCACTCGGCCATTCAGGAATGTTTCTGAGGATGTGAATTTGAAAAAATTATTTTTCTGAGTTAGCACCCCACAGTGCTTTGACCAAAAGGATAGGGATGGGAGGAGCATTGTTTTCCAAGCTTCCTCGGAACCTCATGGACAGTGGGACTCCTGGATGGCCAGGATATCCACGGGTAAATTGTGTTGTAAAAAACTCAGTTTCCTAGCCTGGGATGGGGAGGCCTTGAGTCTGGCGATATTCAGCATCCCTAGAGTGAAGGTTTCCCCCATCACACCTTAGGTGTGAGGGGGTGGGCCCCGGGCCCACCAGCCTCTTCAAGGTCCCCATGGGCTTTCACAGCAGCACAGATGTTAGCAGCAACACTATCGGGGTTTTTGTTAATTTTTGCAGAAAGAGTCACTTTGGCTTTGGCCTTCACTTTTTGTTTTCCCGACGTTGGACAAATTTTTTGCAGTGCGGATAAGTTCAGTGCACTGTTGAGCGGGGCAAAAAAAATTTTTCAATTGGGATAGATCTCAAGTCAGTTTTGACTAGAGCTTGGGTGCAGCGATTGGGTGAGATCAAATCTCCCATCGGATCCTCAGATTGAGTGGCCCGCTCAGCATGGGCCTCCCAATCTGATTGGGTGATGGATTCCTGAGTCACTTTTGCCGCGAAGGTCTCCATGTCCTCCTAGTGTTGTGAGATGTGGATGGTGGTGGTGGCCTTGGCCGCTTCCTTGGCCGCGGCCCTATGGGCCTGCTTGGCCTTCTTCCGCTCCTGCGGGGAGATGGGCTTTACCAATAGGTAGCAGCCTTGTGCTCCCCACAGGAAAGCCTCCTTGGTGCTTGCAGTTGGCTCGTAGTGCGCCTCTCCACTGGGTATGGCCACCAAGGGGTGCTCTTGGAATGGACGCCCTCCTTGATGGGGCATGCATGCGCCTTATGGCCGAATGCGTCACAGTGGGTGCAAATGGGGGCGCGCTGTCCACGGTTACCCGGAATGGGTGGGTGGTATGCCCTGCAATGTCAACAAAGGTGGAGTGCGGGATCTGGGTTAGGTCCTTTGCGATCTCCTCAGTTGGGGTCAGAACTGCGATGGCTTTGCCGGTGCACAGGTGTGGCATCAGCATGAAACGTTGCATTTTGAAAGATTGTATTTCGCCATATATGGCGAGACCATCTTTCAGGTGTTGCTCCAAAATGTCACATTTTACAGTAGTAGGCAAAAAGTCAAACATGAGGAAAATTTGGTTTGATTTTGTCCATCTGGTGCGTTTGGTTTCGATGACCCATTGCCCTTTGGGGAGGTTGACCACTATGCGCACCGCTGCAGCCTCATCTGCTGCTATTTTGCTTTCAAAACCTAGGTCCAGCCAACCTCATGACATGGAGTGAGGTGCAACGTACATCATGGTCAGGAAAATTTTGTGTACATCTTCACAAAATTTTTCCCATAAGGCCGTTTTTTGGATGTCCAGATACACATGGACTCCAAATACCACCGACAAAAGTGGTTGGGAGTGTGGCGTGTTGATGTACTGGTTGCATCGTGCTTGCCACACGAGTATCTCCAGGGAAATTGTGACCGCCAGTTTTTTGAGATCTTTTTCTATTCCGCCAGATTCTCTGGGGCGTTTTTGAACATTAGAGGCCGCGGGCCTTCCGCCTGCTCCTCTTGCCTTGCTTGCCCAACTGCTCCCAGACATGGGCGAAGACTAATCTCCTCTATGAGGTTATCAAATTAGATTGAGTCTTGAATTGAATAGGTTGCAAAAGTGTTTGCAACGAGAAAGAAAAGTATCAGTTTTACCATGAAGCTCAAGTACTCCTTGGATCAAACATTATGACCAAGTATGATGCATCAATCGCTATGGAACATGCTGTACAGCCATATCATGATTTAGAATGAGTAATGATTCCTGCTTTTAATCGTGATATGGAGACAAATAGACTTGTAGACTATTTACACCGCTGTGCAAGAAGCTTTGATGCACCAAATCGGCCAAACAATCCACAACAGGTATGCCCTCAACATAAAATTAGTAATATGAGCCACATTCAAGAAAGAAATGAGAATCTCAAGGAACAGAAATATGCCATCCCAAATCTATTGCTATCACTTGTCATCATTGTGGTAGAAAAGGGCACATCACCAGCAAGTGTTATGCCTGAATAGATGGGAAAACAGGAGTTAATATGGCTTACAAAGTCGAAAAGGACACAGATTTGGGAAAAGGGCAAGTGGAGTAGAGGCGGAATGCTCTACTACCACACACCATGCCAAAAACATTCCTCCCAATCCTGGCAAATTTTTTGTGTCCGATTCAATTGGCGAAGATTCATTACATCATATAATGGCCAACGATGTATATATGGTTACAACAAGATCTCAAAAAGGCCAAAAATCAGGTGAAGCCTCAGAAGAGGCCCGAATAGAGGTGGCCAAACCATATGCCAAGCAAATTATGGACCATGGCCTTGATCCTCACACTACCCACTCTCATGACCTGCCCTCCCTAAAAGATGTACAGGTCACAATCCCTATGCAGACTCTGGCAGAAAACTTCCCTGAAATATGTTCTTGCCTCAAATCACACTTGGAGTCAGGCAACTCTGAATCTATTCACTTAATAAACACTTCTGAACCATACTCTGAGTGTACCTATGCCAATATTGCTGTCAATAAGGTCCATGTTTGGGCCATTATTGATAGTGGAGCCCCTTTAAATATCGTCAGCACTAAGTTGGTGAAGAAGTTGGGAATAGCCTCAGATGTTGCCCACGATCAAGAATATGGCACTGCAGGAACACATACCACCAGAGCTCTTGGGGCATATAGTGCCTTGCCTATAAGATTTGGGTCTATAGTAGTGTCCACTCCAGCTATAGTCTTGCCAAATCAGAACTATGAGGTCCTTATTGGCACTGATTTTATGAGAAGATATGGAGTGGTCACTAGCCATAAGGATGATACCTTAACTATTTTGAACCAAACCATCCCAATTTATTATACAAAAAACGCAAATTTGGGACTAAAGAAGCCTAATCTGTTCATTAATCTGGCCTATCAAGATGGAATAATCCCTATCAAATATCATAAATCAAAGCGTTGTGTCAAGGCCTTGCCAACGAAAATCCACAAGTCTAAGGGAATACCCCTCCGAGCAAACAAGGAGCTAACTCTGGACTCAGGAATGCAGGCAGTAGTCCCAACTGGGCTAACAATTCAAATCCCAGAAGGACTTTATGGAAAGTTTTTCAACCTTGGTCCCAAACTTGACTTGAACCTAATGTGGCGCCTGGAATAATTATTCCTGGACATCAAGAAATTAGTGTCCTCTGTGCAAACATGCAGAATCGGCCAATCTTCATCAAAAGGCACCAGGTGGTTGCCTATCTCCATTTGATTCCTATAACGGAGATTGAATCTTTCCACAATTTGGAACCCTGGATGAGCTAGGGCTTCCTGATGATGAGTTGGAATATGTGTATAATGTCATACCTGTGGCCGATTTAGGGGAACTAAATGATCAGGAAAAGGACCAAGTTCAGGGATTATTTGAGAAAAACCATGAGATATTCGCTAAGGATGATTTTGACCTTGGATGTGCGAGAGGAGTGATCCATATGATAGATACTGGGGACCATTTACCTATCTGATTGAGGCCAATTAGACGTTCAAAAACTGCTGAAGAAGCTGTGTTGAAGAAAATTAAAGAACTTCTCAATCGTGGCATGTTGATGCCATCCAAGAGTCCATGGGCTGCCCCAATTCTCATTGTAAAAAGAAAGATGTGAGCAACTGGGTTGTTATTGACTACCAGAAGCTTAATAACATTACCAAAAAGGATTCCTATCCTCATCCGCATGAATTGACAATGCCCTAGACAGGCTTGGGGGTGCAACGTTCTTCTCAGAGATGGATTTAATTAGTGGGTATTGGCAAATTGATCTTCCCAAAGCTGGAAGAGAAAAGTGCGCCATTATTACCCAAGAAGGGTTATTTCAACCAACAAGGATGCCCCAAGGACTCTGCAATGCTCCAGCAACCTTCCAGAGAGCGCTGGACACCATACTGGGCGATCTTAAATTGTCATGTGTACTAGTATACCTAGATGATATAAACGTATTCAGTCTTACCTTTGATTAACATCTGGAACATCTGGAAGAGGTTTTCAAGAGGTTAGCAGCTACAAACTTGAAGATCAAGCCCAAAAGTGTCAATTCTTTAAGGTCAGATGGAATAACTTGGGTTTGTAATTAATAAGGAAGGTCTTCGGCCACAACCAGCCAATTGGAAGCAATATCTAAGATGAAGAGGCCCAAATCCAAGTGAGATATTCAAGTATTTTTGGGCATGATAGGGTATTATCACCGATTTATTGCTGACTTTGCTCAAACCAGAGAACCTTTATTTTATCTACTTAAGGATAAGGTCTCTTTTGAGTGGATTTTTTGCCTGCCAGGAGGAATTTGACCAGCTTTGTTTGGCCCTATTAGTTGCACCAGTATTGCGCTATCCTGACTTTGACTGGGAATTTATTGTTCAGACTGATGCGTCATTAACAGCAATTGGAGCCATTTTGTCCCAAGTTGGAGAAGATGGTGAATTACACCCAGTAGCCTATGCTAGTCAGACCCTAAATGCCCATGAAAGAAATTATACTGTAACAGAAAGAGAGTATTTGGCCTTTATATATGCCTATAAAAGTTTTGAGTATACCTTCATGGAGTGCATTTCACTGTGGTTACTGATCATGCATCCCTAGGATGGCTTAACAATTTGAAGGAGCCAGAAGGACATTTGGCTCGCTGGGCACTTAAGCTGCAGGCTTATGACTATACCATTAAGCACCGGGCTGGTGCTAAGCATCAGAATGCTGATTGTTTGTCTCATCTGCCCATCCTAGCAATCCCTCTGCCAGCCAGCGGATGCCTTATTCCACAAGATAGTTAATGAAACTTTTGCCCATGAGCCCAAACAAGTGCAGAAAATTCTCTCCAAATTAAGAAAGGATACCCAGACTGAAAAAGGAGTCTAATTAAGGTGATTGATGGAAAGAAATATATATTTCCACATCCCTCAGCTCGAGAAGATCTAATTTTGGCTTCTCATAAGGCTACTGGCCATGGAGGCTTTAAGAAAACCAAGGAGCAGCTTAAGCAAAAGTACTATAGGGAATTGATGCATTTTGAAATCCATGAAACTTTGAGCTGTTGCCAAGAGTGCCAAGGGGAAAAACCCTTCTAAAAAGCTACTTCATACCAGCTTGTTTGGCCCAAATTTGCTTGGCACACTATATCTATAGATGTGGTTGGACCCCTCCCGATTAGCAATGTAAAAGCCAAATATATTATTGTGGCAATTGATCACCTAACGAAATGGGTCGAAGCCAGGGCTATTTGGGACTTAGGAGCCTCAAAAACTGCTAAATTTATCTTGGAGCAAGTTATTCATTGGTATGGATGTCCTCAATTTATATTAATGGATAATGGCACAAATTTCACTGCGGTTATTCTCCAGAAGCTTAGTGAATTAATGGGGGTGCGTGGTGTTCTGTCAACTCCATACCACCCAGAAACAAATGGTGCAGTAGAACAAGTTAATGGAATACTTGTCAATATCCTAAGGAAGCTGACTTCTCAGAAGCCCTCTGAATGGAGCACATTCCTCAGTTCGGCCATTTTTGCCTATAACATCTCTTAACATCTGGCCACGAAGATGTCTCCATTCCAACTTCTATATGGGAAGCATCCAGCCTTACCACCATTGTTGTATTCCTTATTTCAAGAACCCCAGGAATTGAGATATTCTCAGTATATCAAGAGGCTTGCAGAGACCTTAATTAAACTGCAAGCCCAGGCTTTTGATAATAACTTCAAACTTCATAAGGCCTGACATGGAAAAGATAAAAAAACCCGATACAATCTGCCTAAATTTGCTGTGGGGGATGAAGTATTATTTTGTAATACCCATGGTCCAGGCTGAATTCACAAGTTAAATTGCATTTGGGTTGGTCCATTCAAAGTTATAGAAATAACTCCGAACTTTTCTTACACTATTAAGGAGAAAAATTTGGGTCATGTATATAATTGATTCCATGCTAAATTCCTAAGAAAAAAAGCGGTCTGATTAGAAGAGAAGAATTTTTATATAAGCATATATAATTAATTGAAAAAATAGTTATGAGAAAGAATAATAATAAGAAAAAAACATATAATAGTGACAAAAGAAAAAAAAATTCCATCATCTATATACATAGTAAAAAAGAGAATAAGATTTTATATTTCAAATAATAAGATAATTATAAATTTTAATAAATAAAACAAATTTTATTCCTCAGCTTTAAGGGGGAGGCAACTCAGAACCTGAACCTTCATCTTCACGTACCAATTTGGCCCAATCTAGTTGCTGGGTGACAAGAAAAAGGGCTGTAACAGCATAGAGCCAGATGCGCTGTGCACTCGTTGAAGGTGACTCCCAGTGAACAATGGGGAGAGGAGGCATGAAACCATTTATAGTTACCTGATCAAGCCCACAATTGGGTGGGAAACATGCGCCCAAGAGAAGACTTTGACTAGGAAATCAGTTCAATACTAATAAATTTCTGGGGTCAACAATCTAATGCGATAAACCTGGGTTTTCCACCACTCAATTAGAGGGGGAACATGCAACAAATGACCTGAAGGCATCTGGTTGGGGAAAAGGTGCATAAGATGGCTTACTATGGCCATCCTGGGGAGGTATTCATCAGCGTTATCCTGATGAAGGGCCTCAAAAGCTGCCCAAACGGCCAAGCAAAAACAAGCATCTTGAACATCATGGGTATTCAAACCCAAAGAGAGAAGCTAAATTGGGCTATTTCAAGAAGCTCGGACCAGGAACCAAGGACCTCCTCCACAAAGATGTCAACCTGAACAAACTCTTGAGGTCAAACAGAGGTATCTTCAGCCAGCAAAAGATGAACGGGGTTATAAAGATGATTGTATATGGCTCAAGTTTCGCTGAGCAGTTGGCCTCGATGAGAATAGTTGGCTGACCCCAGCAGCACACTGTAGCTTTGGGCCATTGGGAAATGGCTGAGTATAAAGAGAAACTCTGCCAGAAGATCACCATCCCAATAAACTAGCCGAAGAAAAAAGGTTGGCTCTCTTGGATCAAAAGAGCGGCCAAAGTTGTCTGCTGAGACAGTTGTGGAGCACAAGATCTGAGCTCATACCCTATCAATCCTCAGGTAGGATCCACAACTTGGACAACTTCCTCCTCAATGATGGTTTAAGCCCAAGTTGACATCATGATGGTCAGCACAGGAAGAAGCTGGCCCAACTCTGCTGCACAGAGTGAGCCCAAAAACAAATTCATATGCATGTTTCTGGGCAGACAAGTAAACTGATGCCGCTGTTCAGGTTTGAGGGAAGCAATTAAATTGCGGTATGCAGAGGATGAGCTGTTTTCAGACATTGAAGATAAATTCAGGAAAATTTAGGGTTTATATTCCAGTCAAGTGGGGGAAATGTTAGATTTTGATGGTTGACTCAAAAATAAACCCTTTGAGAAAACCATCAATGCTGATAGATTACTTCCATTGATAGTTCCTTTGATCCTCCAAATTCATCTGCATAATCTGATAAATCAGATTCACCTCATAACTGCTCTAATTGAATCTGAGGTGCCCAATTATCATAGCTAATAATAGCTATGATATTATTATATTATGGCCAATTATGGGTACACTTGGGTGTAAAGTGGTCCCGCAACATTAACTAAATTGCACCTCCTAAAATTAGTGCATTAATCTTAGTGCACTAAGGTAGAAGTTGGGTTCAATTAATGAAATCAATAATTAAGCACCTAAACATAGACATCCCAATTATGGGTGTACTTAGTGCTATTGAGAGGCCTGCCGACGTCCCAAATTGGGGTGCATCATCTTTTATGATCATATATTTTTTATTCCCCATTTATTGTTAGATGTCAAGTTATGACATAGCTCCAATTGGGAGGATTTTAATGTTGAGTTCAAAACCCAAAGTTGTCCCAATTAAGAGAGTAAAATTGCCTTCAATCAGGCTGAAATGATTGTTATTTTAGTCAATTCATGGGCTGAATTGACTTGGGGATTTTTCATAAAAATCGCCATGACCAGCAGAGGATTGGCATAATATGAATAAACTCATCTAATAGAAGAGTTTGGCCAGGAGATACCCGAGAGGTATAAAATACTGGTGCCTGGCCAATTTATAAAACATCAATTAATCATCATTTACTATTTTATTGATCATTAATAACTACTGTCACTTAGTTTATTAATTATTATCCATCTGTCATCTGTCCGGTATTTGTATCTGTTGCCATTACATCTATATTAGATAGTTGTGTGTATTTATTCTTCCCAAAGAGAAGTACATAGTTGCCTGCTGGAGAAGTAGTCCCAATTATAGAGGAATAATTTCCTGAATTTGTACAAAGTCAGAAGGTCTTGTATTTGTTGGTGACAGTAGACTTAAGAACGGTGAGCATACCAGAGTTACTTGGCTATTATTGAGGATTATTGGAGAATCTACTTCCTAATTATGAGCAGGAGTTTCATTTGAAAAGCGAGTTTATATACTCAATTTCATTGTTAAGTTATTTTAGCTTGCACCATTGGCTGAAAACTTAACACCTGGATTACTGGAGGTTAAATGAGGTCATGGAACAGGATCCTTACCTAATGCCACTAATGGAAGATACCTTGCTGATGGTCACAGGATGCAACATTTTCACTAAGCTTGATTTGGCAGATGCATCTTAACCAGTACCTGTGAGGATGGAGCACCAAAGATACACGGCATTCAAGTGCCATCTTGGAATGTTCCAATACCAAGTTGTGCCATTTGGGCTGCACAATGCCCTGGTGGTATTTCAATGAATGATTGAACAAGTACTATGTCAGTTGATTGGCTGGTGTTATATCGCTTATATGGATGACATCCTGGTGTTCTCACGTTCCAAGGAGGCTCATGTACAGTATGTGCGGGAGGTCCTGAAGGCATTGGCTGAGGCAGGGTTATGGCTGAAGCCTTCAAAATGTGAGTTTAACTGGGAGTCGATCAGGTTCCTAGGGAATGTGATAATTGGAAAAGGCCTGGGGTATGCCCAGATAAGATCCAGGCAGTGCGCATGGAAGGCTCCAACCGATCAGACAGGTGTGAGAAGTTTTCTGGGGAAAGTAAATTTCCTCAGGTGGTTCATTAAGAATAGATCAAAGTTAGCCTTGCCACTTATGCAACTGACGCAGAATGAACTGTTCATATGGGGGAAGAAGAGGAGCGGGCATTCAACCTGTAAAAGGAAAAGCTCATTTTGGCTCTGGTCCTTGCTCATCCAGATCCTGTAAAATATTACATGGTTGAAATAGTGCCTAGAATTTTGCAGTAGGAGAAGTACTCCTACAGAAGGAGGAAGATGGGTTGGAGCACATGTTATGTTATTTCAGCTGGAAAATGATTCCTGCAGAAATGAATTACCTGATATATGACAAGGAGCTACTGGCGGTGGTTGCAGTGCTGCAGGAGTGGCAGCACCACTTGTTGTATGCCCCTCACTCCTTCATAGTATGTACAGACCATTGGGTACTGGAATATTACTGAGAGCCCAGTAAAATGAATCAGCGCCAATCCCATTTGGCACATGGAGCTGATTCAATATGATTTCTGAGCGAAATACTATCTGGGAGCCATTAACACCATAGAAGATTGGTTGAGCCAAGATGTGGGGCTAGCATATGAAAAGGCTGAGTTGGAGAAGTACAACAAAGCAACCAATTTATGGGAAGACCAATTTGACATGATGGTGAGTGAAAAGGATGATATGGAGAGGGAAATCTGAAGAAAGCAAAGTGGTCATCATTTGGGCAACGGTTATGAGCAGAAACAACAGAGGGCCAGCATCACAGCCTTCATAATACATATGGAAGAAAAAATGGAATGATATGGCATGAAATGTGGATATGAGTTTCAAACCCATCACTGCAGTGTGAAGTGCTGCAGGCATCACAGACCACCCTCTGTCAGGACATCTGAGGGTTGCAAAAATAATTGAATTGGTGTGACGGAAGTATTAATGGGCTGGACAGCAAAAGGATTTAAAAATATGTGGCGGAGTGCTTGGTTTGCATGCATTCAAAGCCCTTGCAAAAGCAGCCTACGTGTAAGTTAGTCCACTCCAAATTCCGAGTTGGCCATAGGGTAAGTCAGCGTAATTAGATTATAGGGTTATCTTTGATCCAGGGGAAGGATGTGATAATGGTTGTCATTGATCAGTTAACAAAATATGCCAAGGTTTCCCATGTACCTCAAAATTCTCAGTCAAGGACACTGCAAGGGTTTTTATCAATGAGAGTTTTTCCCATCATGGCCTACTGGCAGAGATCATTTCAGATTGCAACCCCCAATTTGTATCAAAATTCAGGTCAAGTCTGCTCAGTAATTTAAAGATTCGCCTGTGCAGGGCTTTGGTATACCATCCCCAGTCCGATGGGCAAACAGAGAGAATAGGCCAGATATTGGAGCAAAACCTCTGATGCTATATCTCAGATCAGCAGGACGATTGGGTTACCTGGATTAGACTTGCTCAGTTCATTTAAAATAACCACCACCAATTGTCAACAGGAATGTTACCATTTTTGCTAATTATGATTTCAATCTGGCATTGGATGGGGTATCAAATAGTGGAGTATGCCAGGGGGCGGATGAATTATCCTTAAGAATGACTGATATTGAAATAATTGTGAGTGAACCTGGAGCGAGCCACCGCATGGCAAAAATGGTATGCGGATTGATGAAGAGCGCCAGACCCATCATTTGCTCCAGGGGATTGTGTATTGGTGGTGGTGAAAAATTATGGGTACAAGTGAAAAGCCAGAAACTCAGACTGAAGTTTCTAGGCCCATATAGGGTAATCCAGGTTGTTGACAGGGTGGCATTAGAATTGGACCTCCCAGAAGGGTTGAAAGCCCATCCAGTTATCCATGGCTCTCAACTTTGAGAATTCTGAGGGCAGGGACCAGAGTGGCCTGGGCCACTGAACCCACGGGAGGAGAACAACCAGGAATATGAGGTAAAGCAAATCCTGAAAGAGCATTGGGTCAGGGGTTGCCAGCAATTTCTGGTAAAATGGAAGGGATATCCAGTGGAGGAAGCGACCTGGCAAACACCCAAGGAGTGTGCATGCTGCCATGAGAAGATCTGGGAGTTTTTGGATTTACAAGGGGGTGATGTGACAAATCAGGGACAGCCTGATCTGCACATCAACCTCGTGAATATAAGTTCAAAACTGCACACAAATTCAGAGGTCAGATTTGGAAAGTTGGACCAATCAGGAAAACCTCTACTAACAGAAATCATAGGTAAGGATTTGGGGATTTGAGAATGAGGACTGATCCGTCATATCAAATTACCAGTGTCTTGAATCCTCTAAATTTTCATTATGTGAGAATCAAAACTTTCACATGTAACAATGTGGATGTCGCTCAAGAGCTTAATCTAGGGTTTTAATATTTTAAACTATCAAAAATGCTTTAAAAATGGGAAAACGGCAACTGCAAATACAGTATAATTAATTCAATAGAAAAAGTACAATAAAAATTCGATTGCTTGTTTTAAAATTTAGTTCTATTTTATAAGAGGAATTTTGGTCAGAATAACCAGAACAAGAGCTCAGCAAGTGACCTAGGACAGGGTTTGGCCTCAATTGGGGCACTATCTTTGGGACAGGCATTACTGCTTTCTTGAATATTGCCAGAACCTTAGTCCACAAATGCGTTATGAAATTGGGTATGGTGCGCGGGTGATAGGGTGATTCTCCGCGGGATTATCAGTCATGTGGTCGGTGACATGGCTGGTGCTGGATACTCATTTGTCACATATTGGCAAGAACCTGAGCGTTACAAAATGTGCTTGATATTGCTTCATGTGTGATTTTTTTGGAATTTTAAACTCATCAAAGTTCTAACTTACCTCTTTGTTATCATTCATGCCATAATTTTTTAGGATTCAACTCTTATCTATTCTTCTAAATAAACAAAGCAACTCTCTTTAGCTTAGGCTTGCAGTATGTCAAATGCTGAGTGAGATCTTGGGAACCTCATTTTGTAACAATTTTCTTCTTATTGGAGGGGGGAGAAGGGCTCAGAAGTCAATTTGTCAATAGGCTTCTCATTATCCTTGGAACTGGAAGGCCCTAGCAAGGGGACATATGAAGAATTACTTTGATATTTGGAAAGCAAAACTGCTGTTTTTCTAAAAGAATGCCTTCCTGAGACCCCACCATCTCCTCATCAGAAGGTAGAGGGGCATAGGTTGTTGTTATTCATCTTGCTAGCTGAGTTCTCTTGGATATGAAGGTATGAAGACATGAGTGGGTAATATATTACCGCAACTCCTTGGTGAGAATTTATCAAGTCTTCTACTAACAATAGAAGGGAGAGCAGAAGTTTGAGATGCTTCAAGGACAGCTACCTCTAATGTAGCTTAATGAGAAAGTCTAGCTCCAATTAGGTGCGCAACTGATAACTAGTCATCAAAAAATACTAAGTGAGTCCAAAGAGGGGTAAGTTGTAAAGGTAGAGTCTTTAGCAGCCCAGAAGGTTGAGTCTGCAATCTCTGAAGGAACTGGTACAGAGGGAGCCAGCACCGAAAATAAAATAAAAAGGAGCAGGTAGTTCTGCAGAAACCTGGACCAAGAATAATAGGGGGAGGAGTTGCGAGACTCTAGATTCTGGGGCTTGTACTGCTAAGGCGACCAATGCAAGTAGCGGTATTGGATTCATATTTTGTTTGTAAAGCGTAATATACTTCTCACCCAGCATCTTACATCTATTTCCAGCGTATTAAAAAGAACATAATTGTTTGGCGTTAATGGGAGCTGGGATCTTTAGACTTTCACCAACATATTGCACCTGAATATCTTCCAAGCCTTTTAATACTGTATCTGCTAATTCATCAGAAGGGACTGATTTAAACAATTTCTATCATACTCGCTGAAAGCGGAGTACTAAAAGTAAAAATTTGGTGAACTAGACTGAGTGCATCAAGAACCTGCTTACAAGCATGGATAATAGTGACAATAGACCAAAAGGAGAACAATAGGTCACAAAGGGAATAAAGGTTTATGGTAAACATATAAGGAATCTTTTTATCTATTCCAGATAGGAAGGTGGAGAGTGCTGTAGTATTTTGTCAGTTCATTATGTCATACAAATAGTTGATTAAAAGATACTAGGCTTTCAATATGGATGCATCAGCACTCAGTGGAGCGCCTCAAATGCCTAGTGCATAGCGGTTTAAACGACTCTGAGGAGTGAAGTTTTATCATTATAAGTGATGGTAATTTAAAGTAAGTAATTTACCAAAGGCCTCAATGAAAACTACATGGCTGCAATTGGGGCAACTCTGGTCCTTCTGGGGGAAATCCCAAGGGTGGTAGAGGCGATAGGATGACAACTCATAAATACTCCGCGGTTGCTTGCCTTTAGAGTGGTATTTTGATTATTACTAATGGGTTGGCGTTCATGATCATCTAAATTCCTCCAATAGATACATATAGGTTGAATCATCTGTAATCTTAATCAAATTAAATTGGCTAATTACAATTATGTTGAGCTCCCTGAAGTTATGCACTTAGTGATTAGGTTCGAACTGCCTCATGCAATCAGCAGCGGGAAAGGGATAGAGGTTAATTACCTCTGAAAATGGTGCCATACTCCTCTTGGGAGGGGTGCTTTATATAACCTAGACAGATAGTAATCCTAATAGATTTGGTAAATATGTGTTACTTTTTCTTGGGAGGCATGAAGGACTCAGTGTATTGCTGTATAATATATTGTGCATATCTCTCAAAACCAATAGTGGATTATTAAGGCGAATCCTGGTCATGTGGGTGTATATCATGTGCAGCGGATCATTAATCACAGTCTAGAGATTATCTTCTTAGAAACTTGACATCTGGCTAACAGGTTGCCAGATTAATAGAATGAAACCCCACTTAATAATAATTAGTGCTAAAATGTGAACAGTGATGTGTCTTTCTGGATCAAATGGAGGAATCTTAGAAAGATGTGTTAGATGATGTTTCTGGAGAATTAAAAAAGAGTTGTAAGGTTTTATTTGGTAAAAATTTAGATAAAAAATGAAAATAACAACAGACCCTAGGAGGAGTTATCGCCTTTATAGTGAGAGAAAGGGTGAGTTGGAGGGATGCTTAGACTGTACTGAGTCTGAGGCCCCAGAAAACACATTCTGATTAATATTTTGAGAAAGGGATATGGGTGAAGGGTTATTGCAGACTTTGGATTAAATTGTAAAAATCCGATATTGACCTCCTTGAAACTTGGAACATTTAAGATTTATGGTAAAAATTTTGCACATATTTTATCGAGTGGAGCATTCATGAAGCCAAATTCTAACAGATTAGTTCCAATGAGATGAACAATTGGCTTAAATTTGGGGTATTTTAAGGGGTCTGGGAGGTTGATATATGATTTATACCAATATTAATGACTTGATCTGACTTTACTATCCCATTAAAGCTAATTAAGACTATATGCGATTCTTGGTTATCTTCTGTTTATTTGGGCTGCCATAATGGGTGTGGGATAAGCCCCATAGTCCTGCCTCTGGACTCTAGATTGCACTACCTTTCTAAAAACCCATTTTTGGTATTTAAAATAATGAGATAGTCAAATTATCTACTCTTAATTGAGCCTTACCAAGTTAACTCTCAGCCAGCATGAGTGAAACCTGTCCCTGAAGGCACTGATATGAGAATTGATCAAAAAGTATCACACACACAAAATTTGATGGAGATGCCTTCAGGAATTTCATTCCTGCTTCCCAAACTTTGAAAGGCGCAACCCCCACCGTTGCAGTCACAAAGACAACGCATAACAATGAGGGTGCCAATTAAGTGGTTTTATTTGAAGGCTGTGAAAGATGCTGATTGTACAGGGCCACGAAGATCCCTCAGGCACTACGTCCCTACACATCATATAAATATCAACGCTTTCTAACTCAATCAGGTAGTCTATTTTGCCCCATCTTTTCATTACTAACGGCCATTCCACTAATTTACCGCTTTGAACCCATTTGTGAGCTCTAGCTACAATCAAGAGAACCGTTACTCTAGGAAAAGTGGTGCTAAATAAAGGGGGTCCAAGTTATTCAAGTGAAAATGTCTATCACGAAAAAATGGAGAATAGTAGCAATTAGTAAAACCAGCCTGTTGTTTGGTCAAAAAGCATTTATTAATGTATCAATACCTCTCAGTATGAAGTAACTCCTATACAGCCTGAAAGCCTAGAGTTTTAGACACCGTCTAGTTTACTCTACCATCCATTGACAATGATCATAATCAACTCCAATATGAGAACCTCATCGAACATATATAACAACTACAAATAGCATCTACTCTGTGGGTGACGCTCCAGTCACTCTTGCGCCTCTTCAGTGCCCTCCACATTGTGAGATTTATATACCGTGGCTCTACTACTATCAGGAGAGTTGGCCTTGGGTACCAAACACTATCTCCAAAGCTTCATCCATCTGTCCATACACCACTACCTACAATTAGTTGGTCTGCATCATCATAAAATATCATGACAACTAGGACTTACTCAAACCCTACACTCAAATATTGTCAACTTTTATAAATATGGTCTATTTCTTCGTTCTTTACAATTGGGAAGCCATTGACAACAACTGTAGCCAAATTAAAATGCTCAGAATCAGCTCGCCATGTTGTATAGTGAATACCCATATTACTTTGAGGACCAGCTTCATTGAAATGTGCATTTCCTTAAGACCTCCTGGAGCCAGCGCCTCATCCAGATCAAAGACCTCGTTCAGAACCTCCAGCAGCATTTCCAGGAATTGTCCTCCCGTGATCTATCCTCTGTAAGTGAAGGGCCTGAAGGGCCTCATGGGCCAAAAGGATCTTCCAGTCATGCGGTGCCTACTCATGGTGACCCAGATGATTCCTGGCAAAAGAAATTTTAACAGCCCATGGTGACTTACGGGATCAGATACACAAGGTGGCTTAGGGGTGTAAGATCCAAATTGATAGAGCCCATCTCAACCATATGGTTTTAATGAGGGCATTGTCAGATGATATGGATAGTTTTAGTGCATTCACCAAGCTCACCATAAATGCATCACTCATCTAGAGCAAACCTGTTGAGGGTCCAAAACCTGGTTGAGTAGCCTTGAGAGCCACATTCTTCTCAAAAGCGCTGATATTCAAGCATTAAAGGAGCAGCTTGCTTAGATCGGTGTAACCCCCTTTAGGTTGGGACCACCTAGTGCTAAAAAAAGGAGCAGCTTGCTTATAAAGCCTCCATTACCTCTTTGAACTGAAATTGTAATAAGATTTAGGAGGATCTCGAGGGTTGAGATGGCGACTGGATCAACATGTCCTTGCAGCTATGTGTTAACTGAGATTTATGAGCCTGCACTAGTTACTGACATCAATAATCTTTCTGCTCCCATTATGACTAACTTAAAGTCTAGTTTCAAGGAAGATTTTATCTTCGGCCAGGAAAGCATTGACTCCTTCCTATAAGCTTATGAGAGTTCCATGAAAGTGGCTGCTAATTGACAAAGGATGAAGCATTATCACTCCTGTCTGAATAGGTCAAATCAGGATTATATTACTCCCCATCTAAAAGAATGCTAACTTGAGAACAAGTCCATACCGCCCTAATCCAGGAATTCAGAAGTAACAAACCTTGGAAAACAGAAGCAAGCATACATGGGCATTCAGTGTACAAATGGGAAAGTCCTGTGGAGTTTTCCATATGAGTCTATGTTTAAGAGCAACCTTTGGTAACCACTGATTGAATTATCTAAAAAGATGCCATAACTGCTGTCATTTCCACGTTGGGATCTTATCCTGAGGTCCAAATGCACATGTTTGGCCGGATGAACAGCTTCACCTGCATCTGGGAAATTAAAGAGAAACTTTATGAAATTTTTGCATCTATCTTGCATCCCAAGTCTACCACATCTGCCTCCTCCAGGTGCCCCAGGTCCACGTGGTCGAGAGACAGAAGAATCCTTGACCTCAAAACCCTATTATAATGGATCAATAATAACGCCAAGACTTATTAAAAGACTTGCTGAGGAGTCATAAAAAACTGTCATCTTGAAGGACGAGGCACTTCATGCTGACATCTCGGCACCACCTCAAAACCGTTTAGCAGCCTCTAATGAGTCTGTCATCATTTCATTCAAAGAAGATTATTTGTTACCCGTTGATAATAAAAACTGATGCTGCTTACTATTTAAAATTGTAAATTTTATTTGGGGAAGGCTGACCAGGGGATGGACACTTCCAATATGTTAACTAAAAGAATTAATATCAGCAAGAGGCACCCCAGAGAAGCTAACGCTATCTCCCGTTGCCAGCGGGAACTCCAAGTAAAAGAAGGGGGGCATTGTGAGTATAGGCTTGCGCCACTATTGAGCACGTATGAAGGAATGGAAATGAAGTGATGAACCAAACTGTAAACCAGGATGAGATCAACTGACAGCGACGGGATTGGAGGTACCCAAACAACCATGCTTAAAAGCGATCCATGAAGTTGACTGGAATCGGCGTACAGCTTCCTGGGGGGTGGGAGTAGAATCTGAGATGAAATCCAAGACAACCATGTGGATAGTTCACATAGTGATTGCAACCACTAAGGCTTGGAGGGATGGTGGGATAGGGGAAAAAAGGACAAGGCGAAGATGTTCTTAGATAGGCTTAAGGGCTGTAAATAATCCTGACAAAAGAGATGTTAAACTTCACGCCAGATCGCTTTTGACGGAGGGCACTCTTCCAGGCGTGAACCAAAGTCCCATACAGGTCACACACAACACATTATGAGTGCAACGCATTAAAGCGCTTGGCAGTATGGTAACCCATTTCAAGCAGCGCCACACATGGGAATAAATTTGTGGCTGCAGGAGAGGGTGATGGGCGTACTTTCAAATGGCTTTCTGGATATTGAGGTAGTAGTGAATGCCCAACATGTCCAGATAATCCGCCCTGGCCGTGATAGGGAACCTCCTAGGTATCAAACTAATCAGAACGTCTTGGCCTTGTACTTCCTGTGTGAAGTGGGGAGTAGTCTGACCCCTCTGGGAAAAGTGTCCACTGATGCAAATCCGCCACTCAGCGCTCCACATGGGGTGAAGAATTCATTTAAAGTGGGGTGACGTCCCATGAGGGCCCGCAGCAGAAGGGTGTGTGAGGCAAGGTATTTTAACAGAGATGATGGTGGGTAGGATTTCTGAGGCCCAGGGCACGGGAGAAGTTGGAGCGGGCTGCACTTGACCAGTGCTGAGTTGTGAGCGTGAGGTTGGTGACTGTAGCGATCCAGGTACCAAGTATTTTTGGCGGCGTGGGCCTCAAAGTTGAGCAGGCCCATACCACCACTATGGCGGGGGTCAAACAAGAAATCCAGACGCACTGATGGTGGGCGGCCTAACTAGAGCCACCCTTGCAGGAGGGCGTATAATGAGGTGAAGAAAGATGGAGAAAAGGCAATATAATGGGCCTCAAACCAAACTTTAGATAGGAGCATAGAGTTGGAAAGCACTACCCTGCCTGTGAGGGAAGTTTGGAGGGCCCTGAGGAAAGCTATGCGTTTTGTAACATTGTCTGGTATGTGGTGTTCCATCATTGTTGAGGTTTACCCTCCCGCCTCCATCCACACCCCCAAATGGCGTACCAGACCAGCAGTGGGTCTTGGAACAAAAGGGAGCGCAAACTGGGTGTAATGGGGTGGGCGGGGCAAGCAAACCCGTGAGCTAGCTGCTGAAGCAAGTAGAAAACGGGGCGCTGGTAACAAGCATTCTTGGTACTGACCAAGGAGAATGATCTCGGTTTTGGAGGCGTTAAGTGCAGCGTTACTAACCCTGGAGTAAACATGGACAGTTGCCTCAAGCGCGCGCGTATCATGATTGTAGACACCACAACCACACAACTATCAGCAAACGCCAATATCTTGACTGGTGCTTGGCCTTGCACATGGACACCAGTAAGGCGGGCAATTACATTGCGCAAAAGTGGGTCAAGGCTGAAGTTATACAAGTGTGGGCTTAAAGGGTCCCCTTTGTGGATTCACCTTTGAGGGTGAACTACATCACTGAGGAAGCCAGGGCCACGCAAAGCCATTGTGGCAGATTCCGTGAGCAACATCACCCAAATAGTAACCCAATGGGGGAGGTGAACTTTTGAAGGAAGGCTTTAAGTTAATCCCAGTTGACTCTATCATAAGCCTTCTGCTGATCTAAAAAAACAAGTGCTCCAGTAGCTGTGGATTGTCAGACGTCAGCTACAATATGTATGTTATCACAAATAGACCGCTTGGGAATGAATCCAAATTGCTCAGGGGAGATGAGAGCAGAGGCAACTTCCCCTAGGCGGTTGGCCATTATTTTAGTAAATAATTCTGTATCAGCGTTAGTAAATATAATGTGGCGCCAGTTGGCCAAGTCCAGCTTATCCCTTTCTTATAAAGCATTATTGTGAAAGCCTCTTGGCCCCCAGGGAGGAGGTGCGTTTTGAGCAAACACTGATTCATAGAGGCAAGCAGTAAGGAGGAGAGATAATGGAGGTACTTCTTGTAGAACTTATAAGGAAACCGTCTGGACCTGGGCATTCCTAAATGGTGCACTGTGAACAGCAGACCAGAGTTCATCCAGGGAAATTAAATTCATCAACTCTGGATAACAGGAAATGGGGAGGATAGGTGCGCTTTCAAAAACAGCAACTTTGGCTGCTTCAAATAGATTGGAGCAGTGCAATTTAGATTAATAAATTTGAACTTTGATTGCCACTTCGGCCAGAGTATCTGTGTTGGAGTGGTCTGGCCTCCTCACCTGTGTTCATGCCAAGCTCTGTCACAGCATGAAGAATTTTCAGAAAAAGTAAGAGGAGCAAATGTCACCTGCCAACATATTCTTTGCCTTATACTGCACACAAACATGATGTAAGTGCTGGCTTACCATTGCATTGAAGCGAGCGGACACTTCTGCCCATTTGGGACCTCAAGCTGGGCTGTAGCCTGCAGCAGGGACGTTAGATTCCGGGAGGTCCACTTCTGCAAGCATGCACATAATGACTGCCATAGAAGCCTAAGAGTGACGTGAAGAGATGTTGCATGCCTGGTAGATGGTGTTCACTTTGAATTGTGGCCAAGTTGACAGTGGGTCCACACATAATGTGTGGGAAACTCCAGAGCTGATGATTTGGTGTCCGCCCATGAGGAAAACCTGGGAGACGTGATCTTGCTGGGCGGAGTTTTCACCACTTTGGTGCCTGTGCCACTGGGTGTGACAAAAGGAAATTGATACCATCCTGTGGTCAGTTAAATTAAATTTCTTCATCATAAACTGTGTAACCTGAGACCAAAATTTCAACGGTGCAAGAATAAGGTCAATGTGGGACATCGACCTCAGCTGACCGTTGTGCACATGGGGATGATACATGTTTGGGAGCAGCGGTGCATGTTGAGGCAGGGTATCAAACAACTCCCAAAGTGGCCTTTAGAACGCGAAGTTCTATGTGCCCCTGCGGGGGGTAGGCGTGAAGGCAATCAGTCAGTGGCTGCATTGGTTCAGCAGTTCACATTGCTCACCACAAATGGGTCAGGGGGAGCGTGGGGAATTAATGACAAAGAAGAATTACTGATGATCTCATGCATAGATTGGGGCATATATGTTAATGACAGCATGAACTTTGTCATCCCATGAAAAGGATACAACAAGGACACGGCCATTGAGGTATGAAGATGAAGAAATAAATTTAAATCTACAGATCGCTCATATATACACCCCACAGTGTGGCAACCAAAATGAAAGGGAAGGGAGGAGCATGGTTGCCCATGTGTCCTCAGCACCATATGAAAAGTGGGTTTCCTGAATGGCCAGGCTGTCCAAAAGTAAATTGTTCTTTAAAAAACTCGGTCTCCTAGCCCGGGACAGTGAGGCCTTGAGTTCAAAGATGTTCAACATGCCTATTGTGAAGGCTCCCCCCATCGCACCTTAGGTGTGAGGGGAAGGGACCCCTTTGCCTCCCTTTTCTGCTTTCTCCACGGCGGTAGTACATGACCTCATTGCTGGGCCATTATATGCATCTTTAAGGTAATCCATTACTTTGGATGCAGGTGTCGTTTTTCTGGACCTTTTACTAATCTTTAACAAGACTTCACATTGCTGTGCACTTGCAGTGCCCCTTCGCAGGTTTATGAAAATTTGGTAGGGAAATTGGTGGGTGACTCAGTTCTAATCAAGGCTTGGTAACATTGGTTGGGTGTATCTGACTCACCCATTGGGTCTTCAGGCCGGGTGGCCCAATCTGATTGGAGGATGGATTTATAAGCCTCTTCCACAGCAAATGACTTGATTTCCTCCTGAAGTTTGGTGCATGGGATCCTGGACGCGGCCATGGCTGCCACCTTAGCTGCTGCTCTGCAGGCCTGATTGGCCTTCTTATGCTCCTTTGGGGACACAGGTTTGACTTGAATGTAGCACTCTGTACGCCTCATGGGAAGGCGGCGTCAGTATCTATAGCTAGCTTATAATGGGCGTCTGCACCGCTCATTGCATCTGAGATGATCTCATTTTGTATAATGCTCTCCTTGGTGGGGCAGGTGTGGGCCTTGTGGTCAAAAGCATAACAAAAGATGCATATAGGAGGCGCATATCCACAGTGACAAGGAATGGGTGAGATTCTAGCCCATCAACTTCCACAAAAGTGGTGTGGGGGATTTGGGTCAAATCTTCTGCAACCCCTGTAGTTGGGGTGAGTACGGCTATTGTTTTGCCCGTGAACAGGTCCAGCATGAGTGTAAAGCGCTGTATCTTTTTTTTAGTACTAGATGGTCCCAACTAAAGCGCTGTATCTTGAAGGATTTGATTTCCTCATATGCAATGAGACCAGCCATTAGGTGGTGCCCCAGCACAGTGTGCTTAATTGTTGTAGGTAGGAAGTCTAATGTAACTAAAATTTGATTTGATTTAGATTAATGAGTGCGCTTTGTGTCAACTACCCGTTGACTGTCTAAGAGGTCCACCACCACATGCACCTTTGTGGCTTCATCCACCGCTTGTTTGTTTTTGAACACAATATTTAACCAACCTCGGGGCATGGAGTGTGGTGCAATGTATACTGCATTTGGGAAAGGGATGTGTATATCTCCACAAAACTTTTCCCAAAGTGCCATTTTTTATATCCAGGAATACTCAGATCCAACGCTCCACTGATGACAGGGGTTGGGATTGTGGAGTATTGATAAACTGGTTACATTCTGTCTTCCAGGCCAAAATCTATGGGGGAGATACTAATTGCCGGTTTTTTATTACTTTTATCTAGGCTGCCGGTGTCACTGGGGCATCTACAAAACTTGAATGGTGCGGGGCCCACTCCTGTGCCCTTTACTTTACTCTTCCAACTGCTACCAACATTGGGTGCACACTAATCTACCTGATGAGATTATCAAACTTACCTAGACTTGAATCAAATATGTTGCAGAAGTGATTGCAATGAGAGAGAAAAGTTTTTGATGCTGCTTACTCTTCTTCTAATAAATCTCCTATTTTCCTCACTCTATCCCCACAGTTTGGGAGCTTAGTCACTCGCATTGTTAATAAGGTCCACATAATCCCTGTCTGCACTATTATTGACAGTGTTTCCCCCATGCTTTCATAACGTTTAAATTAATGAAGCGCGTTAAGATTGCCCTAACTTACTCCATTACAAGAATCACGCCACACCTGAGCCATAATTCATTTGATCCATTGGGTCCTATTCCTCTCTACCCATTCACTTTGTTAAGCTTGCTGTGAATACCCCTGTCATTGTATTAAACAACCCAAGCTATGACCCTCTCCCAAGACCCAATTAATCAATATTATATAGTTGCCATGTACTATGATGAGGGGATTCTTATCTTTGCTGGGGTACTGAGTCCAATTGGTTTTCAAAACCTCCCATGATGCCAAAATGGAGGTCAAAGCCTAGGCTTGCCTTTTTTAGAGTGAATGCAGGATTAATCCACTCAAGTATCATATAAAGGCTCTTTTGTAAGAATGCCCCCTCCTGCATTTAATTGTAAATATTGAGGACTAGCCCTTGAAAATAAATAGAGTTAATCACTCCTTCCGTACAAAGAGGTGCCATAAGGCTCCCGTGGACCCTCTGTCACTGTTGAGTGACCTCACCCACATGATAGATGAGCGTTCGGTGATGGCTTTCCTCCCCAAAGCCAGATCAGAACATGGCTCATATCACAAACCCAGCTCCAAACAGCTTAGATCATCAGGTCTCACATTCTGAAATGGATCCAGGAAGTTTGGATCATACAAGCTGCCCAATCGTGGGATTAACCTGATTTGTAACAAACCTGATCCATGGACCCCTGCCTACTGAGACAAATCTGGACCACCCCAGCCATGCAAACAGGCCGATTCCAGTTATTGGAACCCAGATTGGCAGTATCAAATTGCTTGGTACCAAGAAGTTGGGAAAAATTGCAAAAATTTTCTAAGCTTTTGCCAAATTGGGAGCCACATTATATCCCCCTTCCAAGCCAGTAAACCAAATCCCATGATACTTCCCAAAAATATCGCCACATTTAAAAGGCAACTGGCCCCACCAAAGGGCAATTGTTGGTTCATTTTTTTGCCTTCATTGAAACAATTCTGATAAATCTGCCTAGTTTGCCATGGACTCTGTCTGCTTTTTAAACAAATATAATTGATTCCTTTGATTGATCCAACGAACTACGCTGTTGCCCAAATACACTTTCTGATGTTTGCTGACTACATTACCCAGTCACTCAATCCCACCATGTGGCAGCGGATTGTAAACATGATAATCCCCCCCCCCCCCCCCCCCCCCCCCCCCCCCCCCCCCCCCCCCCCCCCCCCCCCCCCCCCCCCCCCCCCCCCCCCCCCCCCCCCCCATTCCGCCCCCAATGGCGAACCCACTGCTCCATTCATTTCCCCACGTCTGTTAAATGGAGGCCCTTCCATTCATTTGGGTGCCAAGTCCGCTGAAAAATCTCCTCAGTTGAGGCGGCCCTAAGGCGTCCCTAGCTACCGCGCATGGGTTTGGCTCCCATAGCCACCCCTGCCGCTGTGGGTCCAGCTTGCCAGCAGGACCCAGAGCATCCCTCCCGTGGAAACTCAGTCTCAGCCCCTAACATGGGGTTTACCATGCTTCCACCCCTATCTCCAATAACATGGCGGCCTCTGTGCTGCCTCCCACTGGTGCACAAGCCCCCTATCAGGATCTGAAGGCCAGCAACTGCAAACCCCAGAGGAGTCATCATCCTCTCTGCCTCTCCTGCACTTGGGGGTCGCCCCCATAAGACTTGCAGTTGTCCCCAACGCAACCATCTGGTTTGCCTTGGGGGCCTTCAGTACGTTACTGAACGTTTGCTTCCCTCCCATTTCCCATAGATCCCCACTTATATTAGTCACCCGGACCACTATGCCTCTGGCATTCTGGGGCCTCCACTGGGTGCTCGCGCACCCCAACTGGGAGCCCAGTCTAGTTCTTCTTAGCCGTATCCATGACATAATGAACTGACCATTTGTCTTGGCCTTCTCCACTCTCCTCACTGTGATGGGCGATGCGCTGGCCTACGCCCTCACTCTGAGCGTGCTTTCCCTTTGTGACCTGGTCTTCTCCTGCTGGTTGGTATCCTCGTTCATTCAGGCCTGCTGCCAAGCTCAGCTGAACTGGTTTCCAGCCCACAAAGCAACAATGGCGAACGTTACCACTTTTTGTGAATGCAACAGTGTAGGTGGTTCCCCCTGTCCCCTCTGATGAGGTGGCAGATCAAAGCCTGGGCGTCATAGCAGAGATCCAGGTGCGCCTCACTGCTGATGTGGGGAGGTCCCCGCTTACCTCTGATGCAAAGCAGAGCGTGGCCCTCCTCGACGCCCTGGATGGGAATGCCCGCTGTTGGGTCAGGGGAATGCTCCACTCTTCTGCCAAGCTGGGAAACTCCACCCCCTTGTTGGCGTTGGTTACCTCAGCGGTCATGCCCCTGAGTCAAGACCAGCGCGCCTCCTCCACTTGTTTACTTTGGGACAGGCAGCCATGGACCTGCCCTCCTTGATCGAGGCCTTCACAGTCCTGGCTCCAATATTTCCCATCCCAGTCAAAATCGCAGTCTCCACACTCCACATGGCCCAGGACCCCACTCCGGTGGCCCATACTGCTTGGGATCCTCTCAATGGATCTTTAGATGTCGCGTTTTTTGTGGCCTGGGCAATTGAGGCCAGGCCCTGGCACAACCCTGCATGTCCTGTCATTGCCCCCAAGGCACCCTGTACTGCACCTCCCCCTGCCAGTGGGCGCGGCAAGGGGAAGCGTCCCCCTGGTCTAGCTGCCTTTTGCTCCCCATCAGGGGCCTCCTTGGTTAACTTACCCCAAAGGGAACCATTACTTATGATACTGCCGGCAACCAACCCAGATCAAGAGGATGTATTGTTGGGCCCCCAGTGTTTGGAGTCTGTTCAGTGTGATGAGATCATCCCCCAGTGTTTGGAATCTGCTCAGTGGAATGAGATCGTCCCCCAGGGTGAACCCACCTCCCCCTAAGGAGAGTGTAGTGGTTGTGCATATTAACTCTTGTCTGACCATGTGGAGCAAGGAAGTGGTAGAGACCCCAGATCACTGCGCCTCGCTCCTGCAGGTCCAGGCTTGTCTTTTCTGATGTTGGGTTATGGCCCCTCCTCGGGTGCCCTTTCACTAGCTCACCCCAATAAAGAGGACCAATCATACTTCTTGTTTACAATTTCCTTTCCCTTGGAGTCAGGGGTTAGTCATGGTGCAAGCCCTGCTTGACACTGGGGCTGCAGGTAACTTCATCAACCTTGGCGTGGCACAGTCCTTGGACCTAACAATGGACAAATCTTCCTTCATTCTTGGCGCCTTGTCCGAGTCCATGACGTCCCACCGCATCCAACGTCCATTGCACTTCTTGGTTCATGACTTTGGATTCGCCGACCATTTCTCAGCGGTACAGGACTTGATCTACCCTGTAATCTTGGGGATGGGCTGGTGACGCTGCCAATAAGTGCATATTGATCTTGCCACCAACTCCTTGTTGTTTAAAAGCCTAAAGTTGAGTGGTGAGATTTCCTTGCTGAAGATCCTTCCCCAGGGTACATCCCTTGGTTCCATCGCCCCACAGGATCCCATCCCAGATGACCTCCTTCCGGATTTTACCTCTTGCCTATCCCCATACAAGGCCATCTTCAACATGTCCCTGGCATCCAAGCTCCCGTCACACTCTGAGTATGACTTGATGTTCCATCTGACAGTCGACCTAGTCAAGATCAACTGCCCCCTCTATCCCTATATGGAGGAAGAAGATAGGGCTCTTGGAAGTTGGTTGGATGACATGCTAGAGAAGGAGTGGCTCATCAAGAAGTCTTCTCCGATTGCCTCCCCCATAGTTTTTGCCAGGAAGGCAGATGTGTCCCTGCACCCCTGCGTCAACTATGGACACCTCAATAACATCACCATCCTGGACCCATACCCCTTGCTCTTAGAGCAGAGTATAGCACAGGCCATAGCCAAGTCTCACATTTCTAAAGTTGGACCTGGTGAATGCTTTCAATCAGGTGAGGGTGGCGAGGGGACAGGAGTGGCTCACAGCTATCTACACTTGCCGGGGGCTTTTCCAGTTCAGGGTGATGCCATTTGGCTTGAAGAATGTGCCAGACACCTTTCAATGCCTTAATGACGATGTGATGGGGGACTTGCATTTCTCTTGTGCGGTTTATATCAACAACATTCTGGTCCATTCCCCAACCCCCAAACAACACATCAGGGCCTCAAAGCAGTAGTGGCAGCCATCCACAAGGCAGAGCTATTTGTAAAGCCCACCAAGTGCGATCTCTTCAGGGATGAGGTTACCTTCCTAGGGAATCATGTCCTGAAGGATGGGTATTCCATCCCCCAGCCAGCTGGAGGCCATTCAACCTTGGCCTACCACAACCACTCAAAATCAGCTTCACATCTTTCTTGGCACCATCACCTTTTTGATAAAATTTTCCCCCGCTCTTGCTCAGCTGGCAGCTCCTTTGCACCCCCTCACCAGAAAGAACGCCCCCTTTAAATGGTCCCCCGAGTGTCAGCAGGCCTTTGAGGGTATCAAGGAGGTGTTTTGTCACAGCCCCTGTCCTGAGGTATGCTGACATGTCCTGGCCTTTCATAGTAGCCTGCGATGCCTCGTCAGTGGCTGTGGGTGCTGTGCTGTTGCAGGAGCATGAAGGATTTGAGCACCCAGTAACCTATTACTCCCAGAAGTTTACTGAAAAAGAGCAATCTTGGTCAATATACAATAAGGAGCTAGCAGCAGTGGTGTGGTCGCTCACTCACTGGCGATATCTCCTTCAAGGCGCTCTGCACAAAATTACCATTCAGAGGGACCATAAGGCACTGCTCTACTACCGCAAACCTCAGAAGTTAGGCCACCGGCAGACCTGCACATATTAAGACATCTGTGAGTTTCATTTTAAGTATGAATTCATCAAAGGCCCACTGAACGTCTTGCCAGACATTCTCAGCCAAAACTCCTCCCTGTTCCCCAACGGGAGGATGACCCATTTGACCTTATGACGGTAGTGCCCCTCCCAAATCCTCTTGTTGGCTCCTCCTGTCATATCTTTCACTGATGTGGACCCTGCCACTCTGCTCCTCCCACGCGTCCTCGCTTCCCAAACCTGCTGCCCTGAAGGAATTGAGCTTCTGGCTGACTTGGAGTCCATGAACCGCAAGAGAACCCCATATACCTTGCAGGATAGAACAATCTGGTTCTGTGTTGGGTTTAGGTTCCTCCTTCCTTATGAAGCAGTGTCATTGAGGAACACCACGTCCCCCAGACCGCGGTCACCCTGGTATCAAAAAGTGTGCAGATCTCATAAAGATAACTTATAATTGGCCTGGGTATCAAAGGATATCCCTGATTGGATCTCTCATTGTGTCACCTGCGCCTGAGCAAAATTAGATTGCTCCAGAAAGAAGGGACTATTATACCCCTTGCAGCAGGCTGAGGGGACATGGACCTCAGTCTCAGTGGATTTCATCATGGAGCTCCCACCCTCCTGTGGTTCTGATGCCATAATGGTAGTCGTGGACCGGTTTACTAAGTTGGCACTCTTCATCCCCTGCCTCTCTTTTATTACTGCAGTGGAGACCACAAATTTATTTGTCAACCATGTCTTTTTCATGTTTAGTCTCCTCAAGGAGATAGTGAGTGGCATGGGACCCCAGTTCACGGCCTAGTTCTGGGAAGAGCTGTTGACCCTCCTTTGCATCAAGCCCTGTTGATCCATTGCCTACTACCCCCATTCTGATGGGCAGACTGAGCGGGTGAACCAGGTACTGGAGCAGTACTTGCGCTGCTACGCGATGGCCTCATAAGACACCTGGGCCAAGGACCTACCTCTAGCACAGTTTGCATAAAACAACTCCCTCCATTACTCAACCAACTTATCCCTTTGAGGCCACTCTGGGGTATAAACCCTTGTTCCAGATTGGTCCCTGACTCTCCACAGCAGTTCCAGCTGCCAAGGACTGTGTGAGTTCTCTCTTCAAGATGCACAACCTGGTCTGAAATCACTTGATGAAGTCCATCGAGGATTACAAGAATTTCGCTGATCAGAAGCATCTTATGAGCCATGAGATCATGGTTGGTTCCCTTGTCATGTTAGATACCCGCAACCTCTCCATGAAAGCCCCCACCCGCAAGCTCTCAGCCAAGTGCTCAGGACCCTTTGAGGTCGAGAAAGATTTAGGCAATGGAGCCTACCGCCTGAGGCTGCCCGCACACTGGAAGCAGCACAATGTCTTCCACACCTCCCTTCTAACCCCTTTAAGGGGGATAGGCCAACATCCCCTGAGCCAATAATCATCAGGAAATCCCATGAAGTGGAGGTGGAGGCCATTGTAGCTTCCCAAGGTCCCAACAATCAATTCAGTACTTGGTTGCCTGGAAAGGTTACCCCTCATATGAGAACAACTGGGTGAGCGTGCGCGATTGTATGAACTTCAAGGACCTGATAGAGGAATTCCACTCCTCCTAATTAACAGCACCCCGCCTCCCCAGAAGATCACAGCCATTTTGCCATAAAGTTACTGGAGCACCACAAGAACTTTGCCTTGGTCCATGCCCCTGAGGGTGGGATCCTCCCTGTTGAGAAAGGGTAGGGTAGTGTAATTATTGGGGACCAGCCCTTGAAGCTGAGTAGTGTTCAGCTCCCCTATCAGATGAAGAGGGGCCCCAAGGCTCCCGTGGACCCTCAATCACTGCTGAGTGACCTCGCCCATGTGATAGATGAGCGCTCAGTGATAGCTTTCCTACCCAAAGCCATCCCACTCCCACCCCTTCTTCCTCTTCAATCCTGGTAGGATTGATAGAAGGGGTCTGCAGGGAGATGGCTCACATCAGGGGGCAGGGAGAGGGCCCTGAGGCCACCCGCTCCCCAGGCAAGCCATGGCTGAAAATTTGGAAAATGTCAATTACCAATGTCAGAGACTGGCTGGTAATTTTCATACTGGGAGAGCTGGTCCAGGCTGGCCTGTTTTGGAAGCCAGATTGGATAATGGCTCAGATTGCAAACCTGGCTTCAAATGGCTCAGATTATTGGGTCCCACATTCCAAAACAAATCCAGGAAGTTTGGATTGTATGAGCTGCCCAATCGTGGAATTGGTCTGAATTGTAACAAACCTAATCTGTGGACCCCTGCCTTGAGATAAATCCAGACCACCCCAGCCATGCAAACAGGCAAATAAAAGTCATTGGGACCTAGATCTGCAGAATCGATTTGGATTGGTCCCAAGAAGTTGATTTATTTGCAAAAATTTTCTAAGCTTTTTCCAAATTGGGAGCCGCGTTTTACCCACCCTCCAAGCCAGCCAACCAAATCCCCTTCCCATCATAAATTACCAATCCCCTGATACTTCCCTATGCCTATCGCCCCATTCAAAAAGCAACTTGCCCTACCAAGGGCAGTTGTCAGTTCATTATTTTTTGCCTTCATCAAAATAAATCTGATAAATCCGCCTAGTTTACTGCGGACTCCATATACTTTTTAAACAAATATAAATGATTTCATCAATTGATCCAACAAAGCACACCATCATCCAAATCCTTTTTCCGATGTTCGCTGACTGGATTATCCTGTCACTCAATCCCACCATGTGGCAGCAGTACACAAAATTGATAATCTGTCCCACCCCCAATGGTGAACCTGCTGCTCCGTTCATTTCTATGCGTCCATTAAATGGAGGCCCTTCCATTCGTTTGGGTGCCAAGTCTTCTGAAACTGCTCCTCAGTTGGAGCATTCCCAAGGCGTCCCTAGCCTGCCATGCGTGGGTTTGGCTCCCATAGCCACCCCTGCCGCTGTGGGTCCTGCTTGCCAGCGGGACCTAGAGAGTCTCCTCCAGGAGAAACTCAGTCTCAGCCCCTCTCATGGGGTTTATCATGCTTCCACCCCTATCTCCAATGATGTGACAGCCTCTGTGCTGCCTCCCGCTGGCATGCAAGCCCCCTATCAGGAACTGAAGGCCAGCAACCGCGAACCCTGGAGGAATCATCATCCTCTCTGCCTCTCCCGCACTTGGGGGTTGCCCCCATAAGACTTGCAGTTGTCCTCAACGCAACCATCTGGTTTGCCTTGAGGCCTTCAGTACGTTACTGAACGTTTGCTTCCCTCATGTTTCCCATAGATCCCCACTTATATTAGTCACCCGGACCGCTATGCCTCTGGCATTCTGGGGCCTCCACTGGGTTCTCACACACCCTGACTTGGAGCCCAGTTTAGTTTTTCTTAGCCATATCTGTGACATTAGTGGTTAAAAGGCGTGCCAATTTATTTGCCTAATACAATTACTATAACACCAAAGTCCTAGGCTATCATCGAAACCTGGGTTCACTTCAACATCCCTTCTGGTTACCAGCGCGGAGATCTGATGCTTGGATATCACTCTGTCAGGAGGTCTTAACATGTCCAAGGATTCAATATCCTGCCTATGCTGGATCCATATTAGTGTTGCTGGCTAATCTTAACGGCAAACATAGGCTAGTAGGACTTGGTAATTCAGCTGCTTATGTTCGCCTCCTTCTTGTAGAAGCCATAATTATTGTATATATATGAAAGTTTACGGGATTTTGGGTTAGAAACACCCCCATTAGTACCTCTAGTTGACACCTGTAGCAGGAAAGAGCTCACTAGTGAGCAACAGAGTCAGGTCAAAAAATTACTGGAAAAATACTCAGACCTCTGCTAAAATTCTATCTACGATTTTGGGAAGATAAATGGCGTTTTGAATCATGTGGAGACTGGGTATGCTCCCTCCATTTGATCCATCCCTTAAAAAATAAGGTTAAAGAAGCTTTCAGGATTCTCCTGACACTTATATTTTGGGTAGCCAACTTTAAACATTTGTAACTCACCAAATACTGATTTCAATCAAAATGATCAAGGTAGCATTCAAAAGCTTGGATCGAAACGATCAATTTTTAATAATTGGGAGCTTTTCTTTTCCGCAACAATAACATTAGTTACTGCAATTCGATTCAAACAGAAGATTTTGATAATCACAGAGGTGAGATGGTCAATTTCAACAAATCCCAATCAAACTGGGCAAAAGCCATATCAGGCAATGGACAAAACGGTGCGCCAAAGGGCAAAAAAAAGCCCTAGAGGGGACTGGGAACCAATGCCGCCAAAAAAACCACAAACCCAAACAACACCCAGGTTTGTGGAGTTTACCACGAAACAAAACCAATACATGGAAATCCGATATGCCCAACCGCTATAGAAGGTGGAGCACAGGCTCCAACTTTTCTTAGGGGTTAAGTCCCCAACTCTGTGGGAGAAGGTGAGTGAAACACAGGAATCCCTTTTTCCCTAAGCGGTGTACATTACCACTAATACCATCCACCACGGCTGGACCAATATGGTTTTGAAACTGAAGAAGATACAGACGCCACCACAAAAGTCTGTGTCAAAATTTCCTTCCCTGAGGTCAAATCGAATTGTGTGCACCACATGCACCTGATGGAACAAAGTGAACACTTTGTTCATCTCCTTCAACTCACTCCCTACCAACCTTCCCCGCAAGCTAATCAAGGAGAGCTCCAAATTGGCCTCCAAAGCTATGGAGAAATAATACAACTATAATTACAGTGATTCCACCTGATGCTAAACCTATGCACAGAAAAAGTGATTGCTGTGATCAACCTGGTCCCCAATGTGGCCACAGACCTTACAAAAATCCCACGCACAGCGGTGCTTTACCTCCCAGATGGGGGAGTGTCAAAGCCATTTCACGTCACACCAGAACGCGCACCTCCTATCTGCAACTATTGCACCACAATGGGGCACAAGGAACAAGTATTCCCAGTGAAGGAGAAAATCTTGGCCCCAGACTTCTGTGATGGCTCCTTGAACAAAGATGAAAACCTTTGGCAAAATGATTGACGCCAAACATGACTCTCTCTGGGAGAGGATAGGCACTACATCCCCATAAACCCAGTATCACCCAAACTATGCAAACCGGTACAGAAGGCCTGCAAGCAGGCAGCGGCCAAGGCTGCATCACTAACAGCCTCCTCCATTGACCCTAACCAAATCCAGGGGTGACATAGAGGAAATCAACCAATCAGAACAAAATGCCCAAGCTGAGGAGGCCATGGAGGAAAATAACAGAGCCACCTAATCAGAGCAGAAAGCCCAAGCTAAAAATTTTCACATCAAGTTGACTGAATCACCACGTGATTTCAATCATACAAACTTACCAGAACAATTCAGCTTCAATATGGGCGAAAAAGTAGAACTCAATTCTTCAAAGTTGAACCCCAAATCCACAGAATACAATCAGCGCACTGCACTAAATCACAAAAAGCCATGAGTAAAAAATCCAACACAAACCCTAAAAACTGCAAGACCTACACGAAATAAAAACAAGGTAAGTGTTAATTTCTGGGCGCTTGATGGTTGCTCGCTTCTGGCCCTAAATTTCAACTGCACAGATTCGTGGATCCTAGCGTTGATTGTTTGATTGAAATAGATAAAATGGGGCAATAATAGTATGAAGACTATTATTTGAGTTGATTGCCCAAAAGCCACGTTGAGTGAATAGTCCAACGTTAGATAGGTGCTTCTTCGTTTTGAAGACGTTTTGGTACTGGTAGGTTACCACTTTTCCTATTCTCTTCTCGCAGAGCCAAGTGGAGACTTGATAGTAACAACCTAAGGATATCTGATCCTTACACCCTTCTCCTAAGAGTAATGTTAAATAACCAATGTATAACAACTTATTTAATATCAAGTTTTTGTCTGCTTTTTATTAGGGAATAATTGGGGATCTTTATAGTTAGAATTGGCAAACAACTTTTAAAGCTGTCCACTGGGAATTATTTTTGCTCCTATGCTGGTTTGACCCTCAAGTGTTAGGCACCAAATCTCGTCAGGTACCATTGCCTTAAGTTTCTTATGCAGCGTAATCCTCAGGTGTTTGGCAACCAAACAATTGGTGTTAGGGACTTAAAACCAATTGTTTTGGCTGATGACAATCATACTCTCTACCTCCAGCGTTTGAACGCTTTGTAGTTTCTGATGACTCCCCATTTGCTCCACTCTGAACAATTCCTTATAACTCAGCTATCAGGTGTTGCTACAATATTGAGTTATTACTTGAATTCATCAGGAATGATTGCTGATGATAATCTCATTAGTCAGTGACCTCTATTATCATTGGAGATGATGTCCAAATGATAATATCTATTAGTTGGTGACCTCTAGTAATATTGGGGGATGATGCCTGACAATAATCCCAACATTTGGCCTCTGTTGCTGATCCTATCCAATTATAAATTAATCGTCAAATTTGTTAATTGATATTATAAATTTGGCAGAATTGTTGAGATTCACCGTAAAGGATTTTGCACAGGGTTTGGTCCACTGAGCATTAAGTTCAATGATATGATGATTATTGCCTTTAAAACAAATTATAAACTAATTTAGTAAACATGGAGCAACTGCTCCCACTACACTCTTTTTATTTATTATAACTACAGAGGACCCTCACTGATACACTCAGTCTAAACTATTAACAACCTACTTTCTCAATCATCTCATCTCGTTTATATTATAAAAGCTTTGGATGATACTGCTTTCATGGCATAGTAATTCAATTCACCATATCTCATTGGTTCCATCAATTCTTTATTCATTAATTTCACAATCGCCTAATTTGAGGCTATTTCCCAACAACCCAATGTCGCCTCATTTTGAGGCGCTAGTTTAATCATAACTCATATCAAACTTGGCTGATTTCATCTGTTATGCCATATCATCCTAAGACTTATTGTCCAGTCATATCAGAATCGTGACAATTGGTTAAAAGGATGGATTATATGGTCATCTGAAAATCTGACACATCCCCCTCTTGACCATATTATCCAACAGAAGATAGAACCCTTGAGAATGGAATCCACCTTATCTTGAGCTCATATTTGGTTTTTCATATATCTATGTCCTCAGCGGAGTGCAGCTCTGTCTGCACTCAACACCCATATGCTCTGCTCAGTTTTGATGACTTCTTATCCTTGGTTGCTACCTGTTGCCACCTCTTCTCAAGTGCGGTTCCTATGACATCATGCTGCACCAGTCCCATCTTTTCATCCTTACAAAAAGATAAATGGTCCACCTTTACAAACCACAGGTTGTGTCTCATTGGCACTTTGCCACCTGTACCAACCCCAGGACGGGTTTCTGTGAAACCATAGCCAACTTGTACAAGCCCCAGGATGGGTCTTATTGGCACCTTGCCACCTGTACCAACCCCAGGATGGATTCCAACCTCTCATTTATAGGGACTATTCCAGTAGATCTAGTTTCAGCCCGTCCTGATCCTGCCAACTGCTCAGGAATCATGCCCATCACTATCTTTTCCTTCTTTCATGCTTTGTAGGTGAGAATATTGCTAGATGTATCACTGCTCAAATTAAAATCAGGTTTTTGATTTTTTTTAGTTTTTATATTTTTATGCATCTTTTTATCTTTTTATGTTATTTCATATTTATATTTTTTTCTTAATTTCAATACTTTAGTATTTTGTGTGGACCTATTGACTATTTGTCATCTTTAATATTCTTGATTGTATAGGCATCATTTGCTGACTTTATAATTTTAAATGGTCCCATCCATATGCATCCAACTCGTTTTTCCTTTATTAAATTTTTCTTCATCATTATTTGTTGACTCAAACACTCAGATTAACTCTGACAATAGATCTGTATATGATCCCCTAGGCGCACAGATTAACTTGATACGTTTTTTCTCAATCCAAATTTTTCAGGGTTTTAATTAACTGAGGCAAGCTGACCAGGGGACAGGCATTACTGAAAGGAAGAAATGACATGAAACCTGAACAGGGTCAACTCCATCAAAGAAAGTTTTTCCACCTCCGGATTGGGACTCAAATTTTTCTGGTTACATCATGGGTAAGGCTTTCGTTTTATTAGACCTACTAACCGCCAATAGCTTTCTTTGGCTGGCATCCCATTCGATGTGCAAAGGGCAGTAATTGAACCTGCAACCTTAAGGTTGGTAGCTGTACACCCTTACTGACTCGCCTTCCACCCCAAAATTTGTCAAAATTCGATTTGTTTGAGGTACGCTGACTAGGGATGGACAGTACCGAATCACAACATTAAATTGACAAAACAAAACTACTAACCAGGTGGGAAGCAGAAACTGCTAACCCACCATGGTAGAGGGTGAGGAGGGGTTGGGGGGTTGGTTTTCAAAAAAGACCTGCCTCGTTCAAGGGATGTTAGTTACAATACCAGATCAGAGCAGAGAGCCAGGGCGTTGGGGCATCCGCATAGTGGGGGTGGAGGTCAGCGTAGTAGGAGTTTTCCACTTCCTCATCAAGATAATGATGGGAAAGTGTTTCAATAAAAGCTGCGAGGAGAACCTCAGCTTCTTTGCGGGCTTCAGGAAGTTGGGTGAAAAGGGAGATACAGTGGCGGGTGATTTTGGCTGAGGGGTTGAATGAAGCAAGCGTTGTGACATTCATAACAGCAACTTCAGCATCATCGAATAGTTTGAGATGTCACTGCAGGGAGATTCAGGGAAGTTGGGGGGAAGAAGAGGGTGGGCAGGCCATGTTGGAGCTGAGCCACTGACTGGGCCACCGCGGTGTGTACTTTTTGGGCACTGAGGAGAGGCCACCGCAGCTAAGGCGAGCTGGTGGTCACTTTGGAAGGGGCTGTATTGGGCAGAGGAGCAAAATAGTGAGGGGTAGGGGTTTCATCAAAGTCAGGAAGGGAAAATTCTGCCCAACCATAATCACCTTGGCAGAGAGGTTGACCTGTATGCTTACTAATGTGGACATTACCTGATTCATCAGTCTCAGCCAATAGATCCCATGGATTTTGGTTCACTGGAATAGTGGCGTTCAAATTCAGGTGGGTGGGATTGGGAAAATGGGCGGCTGCTTGGGTGCCAATGGTGGTCCAAGCATTGCTCTGATTGGCTGGGGTAGATTTAGGCGGGAGAGTGAGGCTGGAGGTTTTGGGGGGGCTGATTTTCCATGTGGGCCCACTGAACGAGATTGGAGGGTGGGAGGGGCAGTAAAGCGCCCCATACTGAACCTCTAGAGGGGGGCTCAGAAGCCGCAGCAGTGGACTTGGCCTGAGGGCATGCTCTTTTTGCATGGTCAGGGCCAAAGCAAGGGAACAAATCTGCCTGCCATTAATGACCTGAGCCCAAAAAAAATGATCAGGCGCTGCAGTTACACTAGCGCGGGGTGGGATTTGTTGGGCTATGGTAGGGTGGTGTGGTATGATGGTGGCTGCTGCACGAGGAGCAGCAAGGCGCTCTGCACCAGATGGAATGGCAAAGATGAGGTTGAGCTGAGTGCCATAAGCCATGAGCCCCGCGACCAACTGATCATACAAAACCTGGGGTGGAAGGTGGGATGGGAGATTTGCAAAGGATACCACCAGCGTGGTGTCTGGAGGGTGGCGAGTACATGTTGTGGGGATGGGGTTTTTTTATAAATTAGAGGAGTTTGTGCTGCCACTTCAGCATCCTCCTCAGATTAGAACCCAACGTCAAAGTAGCCCTTAAAAGGGCGGAAGTCTATAAAGCCAGCTGGCGCAAAGGCCGCAGTGGCTAGGTCAATAATTGCCTTATCAGCATATGGGAACAAACGCCTATAGTCCACTCTGAGGCAATAGCAAATGGCGGAGCGAGGGAGGGCGAGAGGATGGGGGCGAGAAGGGTGGGCGCGCGCCAGGTGGAGCGCTAAGTCCTGTGGGGGGACAAAACGGTTGGAAGCAGTGGGTGGGCTGTTTGATCCCATCCAAACGCGCTTGCCCGCGGGGCAGAAAACGCTAGGTGGGGGTGCACTGCTGCCCCACACTGGGGTGGCAGGCAGCAGAGCCAAGGACATCAAAGAATAGGTTTGGGCAGACGGCTGTGGATAAATAAAACTTAAATTAAAATTTCTCAAAAGTGACTTCGAGCGGTAAAAGAAAAGTATCCAAATTTGTCAGGATCTGATCATATTTCTTGTCAATTTAAATTTAAATTTATTGCGGGGAAGGCCAACCATGGGACGGACACTTCCGAATATGACTCAGGAAAGATAAACTTAGTACCAGGGGAGGCACCCCAGAGAAGCGATGCTATCTCTTGTTGCCAGCGGGAACGCCATTTATGAGGAGGGGAGGGAACGTGTGAAGGGGCCGTAGCCACTATTGAGCACGTGTGGAGGAAGGGGTCTGATTTGATGAACCAGATTGGGAACCAGGAGAAGACCAGCTGATAGCGACGCGGTGGGAGATATCCAAACATCCACTCTTGAAAGTGGTCCACCAAATGAGACCGGAATCTGTGGACAGCTTCTGGAGGGTGGGGATGGAGCCAGCGATGGCATCCAAGACAATCGTGTGGATAGTCCACATGGCGATTGCAAATACCAGAGCACGGGAGGGAGGGTGGGTATCACTTTAGAGGTGGGGCACTTCTCCAGGCGGTGGAACAGCGTTCCATACTGGCCACACACGACACAGGATGAGTGTAAAGCGTTAGAGCGCTCAGCTGTACGATACACCCGCCTCAGGCAGCGCCACACATGGGAGCGGACTTGAGGCTGCAACAGAGGATGGTGTGCGTATTTCCAGATAGTCTTTGGGTCTCAGTGGAATAAGGGATGTCCATCATGTCCAGATAGTCCACCCTGGATAGGACATGGGGTCGAATGGGGATCACGCCATCATGGATGGGTAGCCCCTGTACCTCTTGTGTGAACTGAGGAGAGGGGCGGCCTCTTCAGGTTGTATGTCCACTAATACAAATTCTCCACTCTGCGCTTCACATGGAGAGTAGGATTTGTTTGTAGTGGGTTTTAGTCCCGTGAGGACCTGTGGCCGATGTGTGTGATGCGAGGTATTTCATCAGGGAGTGGGGGTTTGATGGATTGTTGAGGCCCAAGTCTCATGAGAAGTTGGAGCAGGCCGCGTGGGACCAGTGTTGGGATGGGAGTGTAGGAGCAGTGACGGCCGCGATCCAGGTGCCCAGGATCTTGGCAGCATGGGCTTTGAAGTCAAGCAGGCCCATGCCACCTTGATGATGAGGGCCAAACATGATCTCTATCCATACTGGTGGAGGGCGGCCTGACCAAAGCCATCCTTGCAGCAAAGCATACAGGGATTTGAAGAAGCTTGGGAGAAGGGGATGGCGTGGGCTCCGAACCAGACTTTGGATAGGATCATAGAGTTGGCAAGAACAACCCTGCCAGTGAGGGTAGTAGGGTGGGCTCTGAGAGAGGCGATTCGCTTCGTCACGTTGTCCAGTATACGGCACTCCATTACTGCTGACACATATCCGCCTGCCTCCATCCACACGCCCAGATGGCGCACCGGTCCTATGGTAGGACGTGGCACAAAGGGGAGCACCAGTGGAGCGGTGTGTGTTGATTCAGTAAGGCGTGAACGTGGGCGAGCAGATGGGCCAGGTTGGGAACTAATTGCTGGGGCCCAGCAGTTCTGAAACTGACCAAGGAGGATGATTTCGGTTTTGGAGGCGTTCAGTGCCGCGTTGCTTACCCGGGAATACTCCTGGATGAGGGCTTCAAGCGCGCATGCATCTTTGTTATTAGACACCCCCACCACGCAATCATCTGCAAATGCCATCATCTTGACTGGGGTTTGGCCTGGCACATGGACCCCAGTGAGTTGGGCATTCACATTTCGCAGTAGTGGGTCAAGGCTGAAGTTGTATAAGAGTGGGCTGAGGGGGTCCCCTTGTCGCAGGCTCCTTTGAGGGCGGACTACTTCCGTTAGGAAGCCTGGGCCACGCACTGCCATTGTCACAGATTCCGTGAGCAGCATCACCTAGTTTATGAAGTGGGGGTAGGCGGAATTGATGGAGGCAGGCCCTAAGGTATTCCCAGTTTACTCTATCATAGGCCTTTTGTTGGTCCAAGAATACAAGTGCCCCAGAGGCTGTGGACTGACATACATTAGCCACAGAGTACACGTTATCACAAATTGACCTTCTGGGGATGAAACCGAATTGTTCTGGGGAGATGATGGCAGATGCTACAGTCCCTAAACGGTTAGCCATGATTTTTGTTAAAATTTTGGTGTTTGTGTTTGTTAGAGAAATGGGGCGCCAATTGGCTAAGTCAATCTTATCCCCTTTATTGAAGAGTGTCACAGTAAAGGCCTCATGTCCTCCTGGTAGGAGGCGTGTTTCCAACAGGCTTTAATTAAGTGAGGCTAGCAGCAATGGGGATATATATTTGAAATATTTTTTGTAGAACTCATATGGAATGCCATCTGGGCCTGGGCATTTTCGGTTTGGCGCACTGTGAATGGCTGTCCATAATTCATTTGGAGTAATTAAATTCATTATTTCTGGGTATCAGAAAATGGTGCGGATATGAGCTCAGTCAAGAAAATTCTACCATTTTGGCCAGCTGAATTGGTTCAGCTTGGTATAACTTGGAGTAATATTTTTGTGTTTCGATTGCCACTTTGGCCAGTGTGTCCACAATGGAATTATCCGATCTTCGCACCTGTGTGCAGGCCACACTCTGGTGTGGTGCAAAAATTTTTTTAAAGAAGTATGCGGTGCACTTGTCGCCTTTAGTGATGCATGTGGCCCTGTATTGGACACAAACCCAATGTTTGTGTTGCCTTTTGAGTGCGTTGAGGTGGGCGGCTGCCTCCGCCCACTTTTGGCCCCATGCAGGGCTGTATCCTGTGGCTGGAATGTTGGACTCCAAGTGGGCCAATTCCGCCAGAGTGCATGAGATAACTGCTGATGTGGCTCGTGAGCATCTGGAGGAGAGATGGTGATAGTGGCAGATGGTGTCCTCTTTGAAAGTTGCCCATGTGGAAATGGGGTAAATGCAAAACGGTGCAACAAAAGATTTTGCCAAAGTTGCCTCTTCCACCCATGTGGAAAATCCTGGCGACGCGAGCTTGGGGGGGCGGATTTTGCACCAATGTGGGGCCTTTGCAACTGTGATGGGTAAGTGGTATGTTATCAAGACCAGTCAGTGGTCGGAGAATTCCATTTTCATTTTTTTGAAGTGGGAGATGTGGGATTGGAATTTCGCCAGCGTTAGAATAAGGTCAATGTGGGTCATGGACCTTAATTGGCCGTTGTGGATATGGGGACGCGTCATGTTTTCAAGCAGTGGGGCATATTGCGGCAGCGCATCCATTAACCCAAGGGTGGCTTTTAGAACGCGTAGTTCTATGTGACCCTGTGGGGTGTGGGGTGAGGGCGGCCACCGGTCTGTTGGTAAGGTTAGCCAACAGTTCATGTCGCCAACTAGGAAAGAATCAGGGGGTAGCGGGAGGAATTTGACCAATGAGAAAAATTCCTGCCGCTCGTGTGCACTGTTTGGGGCATAGATGTTGATGATTGTGTGCACAACATCGGCCCACAAGAAGGTGATGATGAGCACTCAGCCATTTAGGAATGTTTCTGAGGATGTGAAACTAAAAATTATTTTTCTGAATTAGCACCCCACAGTGCTTTGACCAAAAGGATAGGGATGGGAGGAGCATTTTTTTCCAAGCTTCCTCAGAGCCTTGTGGACAGTGGGACTCCTGGATGTCCAGGATATCCATGGGTAAATTATGTTGTAGAAAATTCAGTTTCTTAGCCCAGTACGGGGAGGCCTTGAGTCCAGTGATATTCAACGTCCCTAAAGTGAAGGTTTCCCCCATTGCACCTTAGGTGTGAGGGGGTGGGCCCTGGGCCCACCAGCCTCTTCAAGGTCCCCACGGGCTTTCACAGCAGCATGGGTGTTAGCAGCAACACTATTGGGGTTTTTGTTAATTTTTGCAGAAAGAGTCGCATTGGCTTTGGCCTTCGCTTTTTGTTTTCCCAATGTTGGACAAATTTTTTGCGCTGCGGATAAGTTTGGTGCACCGTCGAGTGGGGCAAAAAAAGTTTTTCAGTTGGGATAGGTCCCAAGTTGGTTTTGGCCGGAGCTTAGGTGCAGTGATTGGGTGAGATTGAATCTCCCATCAGATCCTCAGATTGAGTGGCCCACTCAGCATGGGCCTCCCAATCTGATTGGGTGATGGATTCCCAAGTTGCTTCTGCCGCGAAGGTCTCCATGTCCTCCTGGCGTTGTGAGTGTGGGATGGTGGTGGTAGCCTTGGCTGCTTCCTTGGCCGTGGCCCTACGGGCCTGCTTAGCCTTCTTCTGCTCCTGTGGGGAGATGGGCTTTACCAGTAGGTAGCAGCCTTGTGCTCCCCACGGGAAAGCCTCCTTAGCTTGCGGTTGGTTTGTAGTGCGCCTCTCCGCTGGCCATGGCTGCCAAGGGGTGCTCTTGGAATGTGACACCCTCCTTGATGGGGCATGCGTGCGCCTTATGGCCAAACGCATCACAGTGGGTGCAAATGGGGGGCGCGCTGTCCACAGTTACCCAGAATGGGTGGGTGGTATGCCCTGCGATGTCAATAAAGGTGGAGTGCAGGATCTGGGTTAGGTCCTTCACGATCTCCTCAGTTAAGGTCAGGAATGCGATTGCTTTGCCGGTGCACAGGTGTGGCATCAGCGTGAAACGTTGCATTTTGAAAGATTGTATTTTGCCATATATGGCGAGACCATCTTTCATGTGTTGCTCCAAAATGTTACATTTTACCATAGTAGGCAAAAAGTCAAATGTGAGGAAAATTTGGTTTGATTTTGTCCATCTGGTGCATTTGGTTTCAATGACCCATTGCCCTTCGGGGAGGTTGACCACTATGCGCACTGCTACAGCCTCGTCTGCTGCTATTTTGCTTTTGAAACTTAGGTCAGCCAACCGCGTGACATGGAGTGAGGTGCAACGTACACCGCAGTCAGGAAAATTTTGCGTACATCTTCACAAAATTTTTCCCATAAGGCCGTTTTTTGGATGTCCAGATACACACAGACTCCAAATTCCACCGACAAAAGTGGCTGGGAGTGTGGCGTGTTGATGTACTGGTTGAATCATGCTTGCCATGTGAGTATCTCCGGGGAAATTGTGACCGCCGGTTTTTTGAGATTTTTGTCTATTCTGCTGGATTCTCCGGGGCGTTTTCAAATGTTAGAGGCCGCGGGCCTTCCGCCTGCTCCTCTTGCCTTGCTTGCCCAACTGCTCCCAGACATGGGCGCAGACTAATCTCCTCTGTGAAATTATCAAACTAGATTTAGTCTTGAATTGAATAGGTTGCAAAAGTGTTTGCAACGAGAAAGAACAGTTCCTATTTCTTGTCAATGAATACATTTATATCTATCCAAATTTGTATAGATCTGATCCTATTTATTAGTATTATATGCCATCTCAAACATTTAATTAAATCTGCTGATAGTTCTGTAAATAATCCACTACTCACACAGATTAATTTGGTAATGTTTTTCTTTGGTATAGTCATCTGGATCTGATAATAGTTCTCAGCATTCATTGCCGTTCTCATAAATTGATTAATTTTCAGATCAACTGACTTCATCCACTACTCTCTGGATTAAATTTTTTGATCTCATCTAACGCCTCAGGACTTCTCACGATGGACCCAGTTGCAATCTGAGCTGGTCCTGCCATTCCATACCCTTTTTGATACTCCAAATCCGGCGAGATCTTCATAAGTTTTACTAAATTTGGTGGAAACAATGTTGATTGGCACTTCACTATCAAATATGACTTGCATTTTTATCCTATTGACTAGAATATTGACATAGGTAAATCTGAGTACTGCAATAAAGTATTTACTGAATGGATAGCGTCCTTATTCACCAAATCAATTGTGTGAATTATTTGAGCGGATAAATCAGGGAATGACTCCTTGATTGCGCTGATAGGCAAAGAGTCATTCACCTCATCCAACTTTATTTTAATTAAGTCTTCAGGGCTCTTGGCAGAGCTAACTTTCTCTGATAACTGTTTTACATAGGGTTGACTAACCTAATTAATAATTTTGGGATTAATCTCCTTTGCTTTGGCTCAAGTTATTGCTTTAACATCCAGGTTAACCCCCCTGATGGAGCATATCTGGCGAGCCATCATCCACAAATAGGTCATAGATATCAGTTTCCTCATTCATATATCAGGCGGAACAGGTTTATCAGCATTATTAGAACATCCCTAATCTAGACTAATGGTCCTTTTTCCAAATTTGAACCAGTTTCTTGGATCTGAACAAGATCAATATGATATTTCAGCTTTTTGTCCTGACACTGGGCGATTACGTGGCCAGACTTCCTGTATTGGAAACAGTGGATTGACAATTTATCTGTTCATTTCTGAACTTTAAGCTTACTTCCCATCACAATTCGGCTCTCAGATTCTTTAGATAGTTCAGCAAATTTGATGTTAAGTTGAGCCTTTGTTTAAATTACTTTAAACATGCGATTGGGAGCATCAACCATGGCTCCAAGCATCTTCAGATGGTCCACCATCTGAAAGGTCGTTGTTTGAGTCACTAGCGCCACCACCATAATCTGATGCAATTCTTGGTAAGGAATGAAGTGCTGACTGCATGGCTGTGCATACACCAAAGTCATTAACACATTTCTCCTTCCAAGGTCTGGGATTCTTGGTAAAACTGGTCGACAAAACTAGTCAGGGTCTCATCTTTGCAGAATTGAATACCCATGAACTCTTGTTTACAATTCACCATCCATGTAGGGACCTAAACTTTAACATAATGGCTGCTTTTGCTTCTGTGTATGACCAGTTGTCCCCATTGAGGTGAGGAAGAACCAGATTCTAGCAGTCAGTGCTAAGACAATTTATTAAAGTCACCACTTTTTGAAAGTCCACATAGCCAAACATGGTCATCTCAAACTAGGTTTTTAATGCCAGGGCGTTATCCAAGTAAAAGGTGGGCAATTTCCGCATATTTTTAAATTCCTCAGTTGCTCCGCTCATAAAAGGTCCTGGCCCAGCTACTCAAGAAGCCATAAGAGTGGCTTTGGGAGTCATTTATAGCAACCAGCAAATGGTTTAGCACATTTGGGGTGGAGAGGTCTTCCTAATTGGAGTTCCACATGCCTTTTTTCAGCCTTATTTGCCTCAAATTGCTCACACTCACATTTGTGTTTTTCCAATTTATTATTACACTTTGTCATTTTTTCCATCTCCTCATGAAACCGCTGGATGCATTTGCAATTCGCATTATTCAGTTTTCTGGAAATATATTTTTTCACAAAGCTTGACCTCTTTTTACTGAAAAGTGGCAACTTTTCCACGCAGGTCGTTATTCACCATTCCTAATTGCTTGAGCAACTCTTCTGCCTTAATCATACAACCTCTAAGGTACTAACGTTGGCCTGAGATTCTGAGCTGAGCTCATTTTGATTGACAGCCTGTAGTTCCGCCCAGAGCTTCCAAAGCTCTTCCTTATAAGACATTGTTATTTATAATGGCTTTTGACGACTCAACTACCCCTGTAGTGAGCACCATTGTTAAAATCTTGGGCTTAGTGGCTTGCTTCTGGCCCTAGATTCTAACTTCACAGATTCTTGAATCCTTGCATTAATTTTTTATTGAAATAGATAAACTGGGGCAACAATAGTATGAAGACTACTATTAGAGTTGCTTGCCCAAAAGCCACGTTGAGTGAGTTGTCCAACGCTAGACAGGTGCTTCTTCGTTTTGAAGACGTTTTGGTACTGGTAGGTTACCACTTTTCCTATTCTCTTCTCGCAGAGCCAAGTGGAGACTTGATAGTAACAACCTAAGGATATCTGATCCTTACACCCTTCTCCTAAGAGTAATGTTAAATAACCAATGTATAACAACTTATTTAATATCAAGTTTTTGTCTGCTTTTTATTAGGGAATAATTGGGGATCTTTATAGTTAGAATTGGCAAACAACTTTTAAAGCTGTCCGCTGGGAATTATTTTTGCTCCTATGCTGGTTTGACCCTCAAGTGTTAGGCACCAAGTCTCGTCAGGTACCATTGCCTTAAGTTTCTTATGCAGCGTAATCCTCAGGTGTTTGGCAACCAAACAATTGGTGTTAGGGACTTAAAACCAATTGTTTTGGCTGATGACAATCATACTCTCTACCTCCAGCGTTTGAACGCTTTGTAGTTTCTGATGACACCCCATTTGCTCCACTCTGAACAATTCCCTATAACTCAACTATCAGGTGTTGCTACAATATTGAGTTATTACTTGATTTCATCAGGAATGGTTGCTGATGATAATCTCATCAGTCAGTGACCTCTATTATCATTGGGGATGATGCCCAACAACAATCCCATCAATGGGTTGCTGTTGCCAATCCTATATGATTATTTTGACGTATGAGGTCCTGAACACTGCCACAAATCAGTTAGGCAAGAGTGCCCAGGTAAGTGCCCACAGGCAGGATAATCCTGCTGTGGAAATGTCCCTAATTTGACTATGAGGGATTTACTTTACTATGAAAGTTTGTGCCACAATTAATACTATGCTGGCGCCATGTAAGAGGGTTTGTCCTCCAGAAAGCACATAAAAAGACACAATGGCCTTGTGAAAGTACAAGCTGTGTCCATGTGCGGTTTTCCCTTAAGGATTTAATAAAGATGATTTCCAATCTTTAAAAAAATTTTGGATTTTATAGAGTTTTATTGTATATTCTAGGAGACAAAACTGCTTTACACAGCTTTGTCCGCTCAGATTTATATTGAGCTTAGGGAGAGGAGTGGGTCTTGTTCTTTGCGGAGTCCTTAGGCATCTTCTCAATGAAAGGCATAATCCAAGAATCTAGGCCCTCGATTTCTTTGTCAGACCCATTCCAGAACTAGGACCAGGTACCCTCACAGTTGTGGAAACTTTTCCGCATTTATTATTAAGCTTCTAATTGTTCTTGAAGCCCAAGCCATTCTCTTCATCCATATTCTTGAATATTACGTTCACTATCAGGGGTTTGGCGGCCTCTGATTTGCCTAATAGCTATTTCCAAGAGGCTTGTCCAGCCTCAACTGAAGTGGCAACATCCGGTTGGCCAGAGCGCCATTTACAA